>CAUZXS010002212.1:0-70000 GCA_963585895.1 Sepioteuthis lessoniana
CATTAAGTACCATCTTTTGAGTCTTTGATAAGACTCAACCTGGGATTGAAACCAAGTTATCTCGCGGCTATTGGGGAATACTCTACCCAACGGACTAATGGGTCCGTATATATATTTACATGCTGATAGATATTATCGAACGAAGATAGATAGAAAAATACATACATACATACATTCGGATAGATAGATAGATAGATAGATAATGATTTGTAAAAAAAAATTGTCTTCAAAGATTATTTACATGCTATCAAGAAAATTAATCCGTCTATGTATGTATGTTCATATGTTATTTATTTAACTATCTCTGTCTCTATCTATCTATATCTATCTATCTATCTATCTATGTATATATCTATATATATATATATATATATATATATATATATATATATATAATATATATATATATATATATATATATATAATAAACTAGATATTTTCTCAGTTTTTTAAAAAGAAATCAAAGAACAAACATAATTTCTCTTAGCTTTTGTCAAGCTAAAAATGTACTATATATATATATAATATATATATATATATATATATATATATATATAAATTAGTTATTTACATGATAGCAGTATGAGTTTTGTGTATGGTAGCTGCGAGTATATTTAGCAGATCTATATTTGCGCGCTAACGGATGCCATCAAAAAATACTATATATATATATATATATATAATGAAGCGGATAATTATTTCTCGGCTTCTTTTATAGTTCCACCTTTCCACCATATCTGTTCATATATATATATATATATATATATATATATATATATATATATATATATATATATATATATATATATATATGTGTGTATGTGTGTGCAGTTATTTCATAAGCTTTATAGAGAGTTGACAGAGGATCACGGGGTATACCGCCCTCAGCGAGTATTGAACCCATTACTCACCTATCTCTGAGTCTTAGGTTTATCATGAAACTATGTATCATTTAATAATTAGTCTTAACAACTAATCAAAGTAAAACTGAGTTCATTAATCATTATCTGACGCTGAAGCGGGTGTGTTCTGTTTAAAATAGATCAGTGGACGTACATCCACAACCCTCAAGAAAAATCAAAAAATTTCATAACTCTCTCTCTCTGTCTCTTCTCTCTCTCTCCCCTTTCTCTCTCTCTCTCTCTCTCTCTATATATATATATATATATATATATATATATATATGTATATATATAAATATATAAAGAGTAGCTTTTTAATATGTATAAAACTAAACAGTCCGTCTCTGGATGACTATATATATATATATATATATATATATGAAAGGCCACTCTTAACATCACAAATAATAATGATAATTTCTATATTTTAATGCTTTAATCAGTTTATGTGTTCCGTTACTATCTTTGTTTCCCCTATTAGCGGAGCGTATTCCCTGCAGGGAAAGATCATTTAAAAAAGAATTACCTGATCCTGTAACTTCGAGGCATAAAATACTCCTTGATGATTTGATATGCCAGAAAATTGATCAATTAATCAATCATTTTATGAGTTTATATTAACCTTTATACGCCTATATTAACATAAAAGTCGATTTATATATATATATATATATATATATATATATATATATATATATATATATAAGTATTACTCGGTCCAGTTAAACGGAGTTGGGAGTAATTCCATCAGGACAAGAAAACTATTCAAAAGTGAAAATTTAAATTTTCCTGGTAAAGAGCGCAATAATTTCATTAAGATATATATATATATATATATATATATATATATATATATATATATATATATATTGTTCCGTTACTAAATCAACAAAATTCAAATGAAAAGTTTAAGTATTTCCCTAGATGAATTTTTTTTTTCAATGCAAAAATTAAATTAACGGACTTACAAAAAGAGACAAAACATGTTTGGAACATTTTTTGTAAAAAAACAAAACAAAACAAAATAAAAAAAAGATACAAAACATAAAGCTTTCCAGATTAAAAAAGATATTTTTTTCTTCTTACAATTCAGGACAAAATTTCTGAAATGATGCTTTTCAAAATCTTTTTAACGATTTCACTCATCTGATGACTTAACTTTATTATGAATATATACATATATTTTCCCATTCAGAAATATTTTCGTTTTCATTTGATTTCAAATAAGTGCAACGGTTATTGTCACATCAACATCTTTTCCAAAAAGTACCCAAAATTTGACCTCCGGTTGACGAATCGACTCAGAATAAATTTCATTTTGAACATCGAGAAAATCTTGGGGTCTCTTATCACAGAAACGTTTATGCTAAAATATCCTATTTTACCACAAATTCGCCGACCAAGAAACTAATGGACGCTGAGTTATTTTATATATATATATATATATATATATATATATTGAGGCGTGGTTGGTGTAATGATTGCCGACGTAGGAAATGGACACAGCGACACGAGTTTAAATTTTGGACAAAACTGTTTGAATTTCACATAACACTAATACCTTTGAGAAAGGCATGAATCCAATTATTCTCTTTCCAACTATGAGTAAATAGTAGAGCAGACTGGCTCTTAACTGGGTATTTCAACTGGTCTAGGAGAAAAAAAACCCTTAATACAATCCTCTTAAACTCCCTTTAAAACTGACCTTGTGTCACATCTACTCTTGAGAATATATATATATATATATATACATAAATAAATCTACTATTCATTCCCTGAAATGTTCGTTTTATAATGTTCGGTCTATATTAGAAAATGGGTTTGAAAAAAACGAAGGTTATACTGAAACATTTTCTTCGAAACGAAAGGTACCAGAATTTCTTGCGGAACATTATACTGTGAAAACGGTTATTATTAGGTATTTTAATGACAAAACTCTACAACACTGAAATTCAGTAAGCAAGAATGAGGATATGTAACTGTCCCAAAATAAATGCATCACTGATATAAAAGAGAGGGCTGAAAAATTCATAGGCTGAAAAGTTCATAGGCTGAAAAGTTCATATGCTGACACCAACTTGTTGTTGACGGCTTTTTAACTATGGTACTATGGTGAAAAATTCCGTGAGAGTAGCTTGGTCAGTCTGTGAACTTTTCAGTCAATCCTCGTATATATATATACATTGTATTTGATGGCTTATATGAAGCACTTTAAAAAATGTCCCAGAAACCAACCTTTGTCAGATTTTGGTCTCTGGTTGCTGGAGTTTTATTAACCAGCAAAATAAAACCGATTTTCTAGAATTTGAACATGAATAAAAAAAAATGCAATTTTAATGAATTTTATGTCGAAGAAAGTAAATTTATTTTTACTCTGTGTTATAGTCAAGGGGAGGTTCAAATGATAACACGACTCAGAAATGAGTGATAAGAAATATATTGAAAGAAAATAGTACATTCACAAACGATAGCTGGGAGAAACCCCTCCTTAGCTTAAAACAATCATGAACAGTAATGTCCGTTCTTGGTGACTGCTCCGAGACTGCGCAGAAGAGAGCTTAGCCAGGTATGTCACATGAGGGCGAGTCCATCTGTAGGGGAGACACCCCAACACATTTCCTTATATTGTAGAAATGTATAAAAAGTATTACGATATATGTTTTCTTTAGTTTCTTTGTTTAACGGCATATCAATCTTCATGGGTTATTTAATAACAAAGCTATCTTTGCAGGAAAACAACAGCGGTACTATCTAAACCATTGCTGAGGAGATAAATTGATTCGTATCTTTCGTTTCTCCAGCCGTTTTGTTAGCATCCAATAAACAAAACGCCTGGAGAAGAAGCTAGACGACAATTACACAAGAATGTTGAGAGCAATATTAAATAAGTCCTGGTGGCAACACCCCACAAAGCACCAACTATACGGCCACCTGCCTCCCATCACGAAAACTATCCAAGTTAGACGACACACGCAGGACACTGCTGGAGAAGCAGAGACGAGCTCTTAAGTGATCTACTCCTATGGACCCCCACATATGGTCGAGCAAAAGCAGGACGACCAGCTCGAACATACATACAGCAGCTATGTGAGGTTACGGGATGTAGCCCTGAAAACCTGCCAGAAGCGATGAACGATAGGGAAAATGGCGAGAGAGGGTTAGGGATATCCGTGCTAGCGGCACGACATGATGATGATGATCTCTCTTTAGAGTATTAGTCTGAAAGTGAATATGGTAGAGCGACTGAGATTCGAACTCTCTTACTACGATGTCGCAATCCAACACTTTAGCCACAACACGATATTGTCCAGTCGGCTGGGGGCTATAGAATCCATCGACTGCTTCTTTGCTGAGGGGTAAGACCCCCACTAGTAAGTGTCCTGCATATGACACTAAACAATCTAATAGTGAGGTTCCAGTAATGTTGGAGCTTTGGGGAATGCGGAGTAACCCTTCATTGCCATCACTCCCAGGTCCACTCTGACCCGGGATGGTAGCACTTTATAGTGTTCTATCTATGGGTCAATAGAACAAAACTGCGTACTTATGCCAAACTGAATTGTTTGAAAGAAAAGTATTAATATGTATAGATATTGATTTGGTATTAAATAACCTACAATAGTGAATGAGCCATAAAACCAAACCAAACCAAACTACTACACTATAGGGAATCCCGGGATCTAAAATTAAAGGATAATGAAAAGATACAATGTAAAAAGTTGAAGGAAATGGATATGGTGACCAGAGTTCAAATCCTGGACGAGTCTTTTTGCATTTCATCTAACGATGGGAAAAGTATGGATCAAATTATTCTCCCTCCAACTATAGGTAAAATAGCCGAGTAGACTGAGGCTCTCTGCCCTTGGTGTGGCGGCTGCTTTAGGTGAATTCTATCCTATTGAATTCCACTGAAGAAAATGACCTGCTATCGTATCCTGCTCGTGCAGGGTGGGGGTGGGGGTGAATGCATACATACGAAACTTTAAAAATTGACCGGTAACTGGACAGGGCTACGAGATCAGGTAAAAGACCTCACTTTATATGAGTCGCTTAAACAGTTGCATTTATTTATTTAAAAATATATCTGCTCATATTGAAGTGCATCTTATGTGCCAATGCATCCAAATGTATGGGTATTGTAAGCCCTCAAATACGGCGCAAACATACACACATACAGACATATATATACATATATATATATATATATATATATATATATATATATTAGAACAGTGTTCGTTGTCACTAAATCACTTTGTGGGTTTGTGGCAAACCAAGTGCAATATAATATGGAGAGTGCTCAATATCTTGGATAGAGCTATATAATAATAATAATAATAATAATAATAATAATAATAATAATAATAAATAGATAAATAAATATATATTAGATATATATTTTATGCCAGTCAGTTAATTGCCAGCAGATTGTTTTTTTTGTAAAACTCCATGAAACCCAGGGGTCGCAGACCGAATTCCATGTCATTTTATATATATATATATATATATATATATATATATATATATATATATATATATATATATGTCCATGCTAAGATAACGACTTGCTGCTTAAGTACATTATATATATATATATATATATATGAAAGTAAATAAAGGATTGTAATTCGACCACTATGTCGAAAAATTGATAACAAGGAAATCCAAGTGGAAGGATTCACCAATTAAACAGCCAACTTTTTCTTATTACACAAATTTTCCCCTAGGTTTTTGTATTTTGCATTTTTAAACATCCATCGTTGACTTAACTTCACTAGTATCACCCCTCTTGGTCCTAATGATGGTTCAGTAGAACCGAAACGCTCTAATGTCAACTTCTCGATAAATCTCTCCTTCCACTTGGATTACCTTGCCATCGATTTTTCAACATATATATATATATATATATATATATATATATATATATATATATATATATATATATATTACAACAGTGTATGGTTGTCACTTTTTCAGTTGGTGAGTTTTTGACAGACCAAATGCTGTATAATTAAGAAAGTGATAGAGCAAGTATATAACAAAATAGATAATAATAGTTATTTTATAAATAATAAAGATTACCAAATAATTTTTCTGCCCAATGATAGTCGTATAAAGAGGGCATAAATCCTGTGGTCACAGATAAGCATCGATGTAATTAAATACATATAAAAACTGATATATATATATATATATATATATATATATATATATATATATATCAATCTTTTATAATTATTACACACACACACACACATATACACACACACACACACACATGTATATATATATATATATATATATATATATATATATATATATATATATATATATAATTCTAAGGTTCACCCTGAAAGAAAAGCACAGCCGAACATTTTTGTAGTGGCAACACACTACTACGTCTTGAAAAACTAAAAATGTCTGAATTAGTTTTTCTTGTTTTATAAGTATTGGTACGGCACTGTCATAACAGCAAAAACAGTTTAGATATGATCTTCTTTCTGGGCAAAGCTTAGAACTTTTTGAACGAACGCCGGGTATATATATATATATATATATATATATATATATATATATATATATATATATATATATATATGTCCATAGAAATAGCCATATATCTGGAAACAATCGTTAAACCTATCGCTGCCATTATCATTGTGCTTGTTGCATGGTAATGTACAAAACATCCGCTCATCACTTGCGCAAAATTAAGGAGGCAGAAGGCGGGAAAGTGGATCAAAAGAGAGAATGAAGGGTGGAGAGAAGAAGAAGAAGAAGAAGAAGAAGAAGAAGAAGAAGAAGAAGAAGAAGAAGAAGAGCTGAGATGGAAGAAAATAAAAGGACAAGGTTGAAATAGAAAGATAGAAGAAAAATAAAGGGAGAGAAAAAGGGGACATTTTCATAGAGCGAAAAAGAGAGAGGGGGGCGGGGGAAAGAGAGGATGGGTATTTGTAAAACACAAGATGGCCAAATAGAAAAGAGCCAGGGAGGTAAACAATTAGGCAAAGAGAAAAACAAATTTCGGGAAAACATAATAAGGCTAAATAATAACAACAAAAAAGCAAACAAAAACTAAAAAAGACAAACAAAAAAAAAAATAACAAAAAAAAAAAAAAGAAAAAATAACACTACAAACAAAAAACCTAAAAAACAAAAAGCACAAAACAAAAACAAACAAAACACATTAAGTTCCATTCACATATTTTTATCAGGCTATCTTTTTCTTCTCTCTTTTTCTCTTTCTTTCTCCACCCCTCTCTCTCACTCTCTTTCTCTCTATCACTCGTTCTATGTCTCTCTTGTGTCCAGAATATGACACTAAACTGTATCTGATGGTGAGACTCCAGTTCTGGAGTTTTGGGGGATGTAGGGTACCCCATTCATTGCCATTACTCCCAGGTCCACTCAGATCCGGGTAGGCTGTACCTGTTAGGGTCCCCTCTATAAGTCAGGTAGAACTGTTTAACTACGTTAAATAATGACTGACGTTAAAGTGATTTGTTAATGTTAAATCTCTATGTTTGAAACTGTTTAATCATTAATATTAAACAGCACTAGGGGAATGATCATGTGGTGTAATGGTTGAAGCGCGGTATGCGGGATTGTTGTTCGTGAGTTCGATCTCCAGTCGCGCTATTATGTTCACTTTTGGACAAATACCCTTGTGAAAGATATGAACTCCCTTATCCTCCCAGCTATGGGTTAAATAGTCCCACTACTGTTCTTCTAGAAGGGTGGCTTTGGCATTAAATAACCTAAGAATGTTGATATGTCATTAGACAGTTGGTTGGTTGGGTTTTATGGCATATCAACCTTTGTCGGTTATTTAACGCCAAATCCACTTCTATGTAAATAATCAGTTCTATTTCAAACAATTAAGCTTAGCATGAGTACACAGTTTGTCAAAAACATTTCTATTTCAAACTATTCATTTTATTCAAGCAGTTATATATAACAATTCAGTTTAGTGTATATACAGTTTCAATGTCAAAAAACAGTTTAATTTCAAATAATTCAGTTTAGCATAAGCACGCAGTTCAAATGTAAGTACAACCGTACAACCGTCAAAAACATTTCTATTTCAAGTAATTCAGTTTAGCATAAGTATTCCGTTAGTTCTATTTAACCCATAGATAGGGCTCTACCAGGTGCTACCCCACCGGGCCAGAGTGGACCTGGGAGCGATGGTAATAAAGGGGTACTCCACATTCCCCAAAGCGCCAGCATTACTGGAACCTCACCATCAGATTGTTTAGTGTCATATACAGGACACGCGTTGGGGGGGGGCGGTCTTGCCCCTCTGCAAAGGTGCAGTCGGTGTATTCTTCAGCCCCAGCTGACTGGGTAAGTCATTAGACAGAAGAAACCGAATAGAATTCCTGGAGTTAGATTGTAACATTTGAAATTCACTTGCCTATTTGGAGAGTTTGCACTGGGCTTTGAGCAAACACACACTCTCATTCTCTCTATGGGTATTCCGGTAGTCGTATTTAGCCATACACTTGTATGGTTTCGTTTTTATAGCACATCAAACATTGTAGGTTATTTAATGCCAAAATCCATTTTTATACATATACACAGTCTGTTTTAAATACGTGTGTCCTCGGAAAGAACATAAAATGAATACGACATACACGTACTTGAAGAATAAAAGTTATATTCAACAGAAAACAAGTAATATAATGTCACCTGTGTAGCTATGGCTACTAAACCCCCAAGGTGGATTACACACAAATGTTATTTCTTTACTGGAAGAATCCATTGTATATTGAAATAGGGATTATGTCACAGCACAAACAATTCAGTTTAACGTAAGTACAGTTTTTTTTACACACAATTAAATGTAAGTTACACGCAGTTAATATTAAAACAGTTCTATTTCAAGCAATTCATTTCAGCATAAGTACGCAGGTTAAATGTCCAAAACATTTCCTTTTCAAACAATTCAGTTTAGAGTAAGTACAGAGTTTCAATGTCAAAAACAGTTCTATTTCAAGCAATTCATTTCAGCATAAGTACTCAATTCAAATACAAAATCAGTTCTATTTCAAACAATTCAGTTAAACAAAAGTACAGTTTCAATGTCAAAAAGAGTTCTATTTCAAACGATTCATTTCAGCATAAGTACGCAGTTAAATGTCAAAAACATTTCTATTTCAAACAATTCAGTTTAGAGTAAGTACAGAGTTTCAATGTCAAAAACAGTTCTATTTCAAACAATTCAGTTGAACAAAAGTACAGTTTCATTGACAGAAACAGTTCTATTCCTAACAACTCAGTTTAGCCTAAGTACACATTTTAGTTTCTATTTGATCCTTTGATAGAACCCTATCAGGTGCTACTACACTTTGGGTGGTGGTGGGGGTCTTACAGCCGACTGGGGAACCATAGATTGTTGTATTGATTCATCCGTACACCAACGTAAAACTAGTAAAAACTGAACTAATCAGTAGTTTGACGTTATGAATACTTTTCCGAAAAATAAGAAGTCATTTACTAAGCTTGGCTCAGTTGTGGCACAAGGCTAGATATATGGGGGGACTTAGTAAAAATTGAACTTAGTCATCATGTCTGCTAAGCTAACTTGCAAACGATTTCACGCATGAAACGCCTAGATTTTGGTTTGGTTGGTTGGTTGGTTTTAATGATATATCAACCCTTGTAGGTTACTGATTGCGAAATCCTATATATGTAGTAATTAAAAATACAGTTCGCAACCGTAGACGAGGACGACCCGAAGACTCCCTTTTCAATCGCTACAACACTGAGGTGTATGGGAGTGTGCAACTCCTTTCCTTGGATTGCTCCACTTTACCCTTGATAAGTACCTAATAATACTAAATGATAAGCATGTAGGCATCAAGTACAGTTTTTTTGAGTCTTTGATATGACTCGACCCGGGTTGCCCAGTCGACTAGGACTGTAGAATACATCGACTGCACCTCTGCAGAAGGGTAAGACTCCTCCCAACGAGTGTCCTGCATATGACACTAAACAATCTGATTGTGAGGTTCTAGTGATGCTGGCGCTTTGGGGAATGCAGAGCGCATCTTCACTGCCATCACTCCCAGATCCACTCCGGCCCGAAATGGTAGCTCAATATACGGTTAAATAGAACTATGGGTTAAATAGAACTAAACTGAATTCTTATGCTAAACTGAATTGTTTGAAATAGAATTGTTTGACTAAACTGAATAGCTTATAATAGAAATATTTTTGACAATTAAACTGTCTAATTATGCTAAAATGAATTGTTTGAAGTAGAACAGATTATTTGTATGATAATTGATTTGACATTAAATAACCTACATAGGTTTATATGCCATAAAACCCAAACAAGGAACCAACCATCGACCTGGGATTGAACCACGGTCTCCCGGACTATTGGCAAACACTCTACCCACTAGAACTATTCTCTCTCTCTATCTATCTATCTATATATATATATATACCTAAACAAGCCAGAAATTACCAAAGTCGTTTCACCGAACGGATCCAGACTAAAGAGGGTTAGCCCAAACGACATTTTATTACCGAAGAGGATACCAGAAAGAATAGAAATTAGGATTAAAAAAGAACAGATCAACATTCTATTTGCCAATGTGCCCCTAAATTAAAATTAGATGAAATAAAAACACACACACACACACATATATATAAGCTTTTCTCACGAATTGAGCATTACGGTACCCGATAGCATATATGTAAAAATATATACGTAAAAATTTCTTTCGCTTATGCTGAGAATAACGATAGCTCTGGAGCAAGATATCAGACTGATGTTAAACTGGGTTTCAATCTCAGTTTGAAGCATATGGTGGGTCTAGCCACACTGAAGAGTTGTGATGCAACGAAACAGTTTGTCTGTGGATGACAATGTATATATATATATATATGTGTGTGTGTGTGTGTCATCATCATGTCGTGCCGCCAGCACGGATATCCCTGAACCTCTCTCGCCACTTCTCCCAATCGGTCATCGCCTCTGGCAGGTCTTCAGGGCTACATCCCGTATCCTCACATAGCTGTTGTATGTATGTATGTTCGAGCAGGTCGTCCTACTTTTGCCCGGCCATATGTGGGGGTTCATAGAAGTACATCACTTATGAGCTCGTTCCTGCTTCTCCAGCAGTGTCCTGCATGTCTGGTTCGTCTAACTTGGATAGTTTTCGTGATGGGAGGTAGGTGGCCGTATAGTCGGTGCCTTGTGGGTTGTTGCCGCCAGGACTTATTCAATATTGCTCTCAACATTCTTGTGCAATTGCCGTCTAGTTTCTTCTCGAGCCTTTTTGTTAGCGTCCAAGTAGTGCATCCATACAGCAGTATCGATACGACCGCTGCCTGGAAGAAACTGTGTTTCATTTTATCGATCAGGTGTGATTTCTATATGATCGATAGCTTATCGATAACTGTCCATGCCTTCGTTGGCCGTGAGTTGATGTCTTTTTCGGTTGATGAAACACTGCTTCCTAGGTAGGTGAACTTGTCTACCAGTTTCAGAGAGGATCTGTCTAGTGTGGAGATGTCACCTGTTTGATTATAGCACCCCACCATATATATATATATATATATATATGATTTGTAAGGAAATAGTTCATAGGCAACTTTATATTTTAATGTTGTTAGAGCTCATTTATTTGCACACACTTAAACGGTTTCAAGTATTCTTATTTAACACTAATAATTCTATCTAATATTGATCATAGTTTGTACACAGTTAAATAGTTTCAAATATTCCTATTTAACACTATTCATTTATTTGCTGGCCCAGGCTACTAGGGTTGTAGAATATACCGACTGCATCTCTGCAGAGGTAAGACTCCTCCAACGAGGGTCCGTGATATAATGGTAAGGCTCCAGTAATGCTGGAGCTTTAGGGAATGCAAAATACCCCTTTATTGCCATCACTCCCAGGTTCACTCTGACTCGGAGTGATAGCACCTACAAGGATCTTATCAATGAGTTAAATAGAACTAAAATAATTGTTTGAAATAGAACTGTTTTTACTTATACCTGTGCGTAAATAAATGACCGATTTTTAATTGAATTGTTAGGAATACATAGCAATACTTGAAACCATTTAACTTTGATGACAAAACTGAATAGCTTGAAATAGAAATGTTTTTGATATTTAAGCTGTTTGCTTATCATATTTACCAACCCCTCCGCTCAGGCAGAATATGACACAAGGTCAATTTTTAAGCGGAGTTTAACAAGTTTGAATTCAGAGTTTTCCTTCTCCTAGACTAGTTGTCTCACCAAGGCTGAAGAACACAGTCTGTCCTACTATTTACCCATAGCTGGAGGGAGAATAATTGGATTCATACCTTTCCCAAGGGTATTAATACTATGTGAAGTGCAATCAGTCTCGTCCATGTTTGAACACGTGTCGCCGTGTTCCTTTCCTCCAACGATAACCATTACACCACGGGCACCTGTTTACTTATGCTAAACTGAATTGTTTGAAATAGAAGTGTTTTATGTATATGTTATGGTACCTACCTAACGGACTATAATGAACTCTCTTTATTACTATGAATACCGGGAGAATATTCATCTCGGTGTTAAGTTGACTCCAGCCTAACACTTTGGCAGTCAGACTGACGTTCAACACTCTTTTACCTATAGCTGAATTTATACTTTAGTACAATATACTTGTTTCACATAATCCTGAGTTTGTGTCTTACTTCCAGACCTTTTACTGGTCCATAACAGTATGAAAATGGATTTGGCATAAAATACCCGAGAATGGTTGATATGCCATAAAACCAAACCAAACCAAGTCATCGTTCATTTACAAACAGTCAAATGGTTCCAAGTATTCCTATCTGACATAGATAATTTTATGTTGTATCAATAACTTGTTGGCAGACAGTTAATAGTTAATATTGCAATCTAGCACCAATGATTTTATTTGCACACAGTTAAATACTTTCAAGTACTGCTATTTAACATTAAAAATTTAATTTAACTTCGGTCATTTTTAACACAAGTCCTGGCAGCAACACCCCACAAGACACCAACTGTACGGCCACCTGCCCCCTATCACGAAAACTATTCAAGTTAGGCGAACCAGACATGCAGGACATTGCTGGAGAAGCAGAGATGAACTCATAAGAGATGTACTCTTATGGATCCCCACACACGGCCGCGCAAAAGCAGGACGACCAGCACGAACGTACATTCAGCAGCTATGTGAGGATACAGGTTGTTGTCCTGAAGACCTACCTAGGGCGATGAACGATAGGGAGGAGTGGCGAGAGAGGGTCAGGGATATCCGTGCTGCCAGCACGATATGATGATGATGATGATGAAATGGTTAAACATTGACCCTGGCGCGCATATTATATTTGGTGGATGCAAAAGTTCCCAGCACTATCTTTTTTTACATTATTAGAGAAACCCTGAATAAGACTAAGAATGTATACAGCGGTCAGTTTCTTTTTACACGTGCAGGATATGACACATAATCAATCATTTTAAAGCGGAGTAAAGCTGTTTTTTATTCTGAGTTCTTCTCCTAGACTGGTTGCCTAACCAATGATTTGTCTACCCTACTTTTTACCCTTAGCTAGGTGAGTTGAATTCATGCCTTTCACGAGAGCATTAGCGTGAAATGAAATGCAAACAGCCTCGTCCAGGGTTTGAACCATGGTCGTCGATTCCATTTCGTGCAACGATAACCTTATCTCTAAGTCAGTTGGATAGTGACAGAAAGATTTCTATAATACAGCGCATAAGTTACGAGGGTTTCATAACAAGATGTACACCTGTTTCCTGAAGAAAACAGAACGATGCCCCTTCAGAAATGCTGCATGAGTTGCGTGGGTGGCATAACAGGATGTGCGCCTGTTCCCTAAAGTAAACAGGAATATTCCCTCGCACAAATGCCTTCTAAGCTGCTTGTCTGGAATTAAAGGATGTGCACCAGTTTCCTAAAGTAAACCGGACGCAGGTTTTCCTCAGCGGAAGAGCTACGTAAGTTACGAGGATGGAACGCTAAAGAGAAGGCGTGTCCACATGCAATGTGAGGTGAGACGTGGGACCACGAGGATTGCGTGGCTGTCTAGAAAATTATATGTACCAGGAAAGTTTTCGACCCAGGCAGAACAAAGCAGAAAGGTTGAGAGGGCTCTCAGAAAAACGGCTTTGTAGCCTCTGTGCGCGTTCATTTCAGCCGTTTCCGATTCGTTTTTTCTTAATCCCTCCATACATTTCGAGTAACAAAAAGAAAAAAGGAAAAAGATTATGCATTTCTATATCAGCGTTGTTGTTGTTGTTGTTGTTGTTTCCTATATATAACAAGTGTACCTCCTTTTGCAATCGGTTGACAGGATAGTAAATTTAGGTTAAAATGGCCACATCAGGACTTGGGATGCAATAACTGGTTGGTTGGATCAACTGAAGAGTGTTAATACAATTCTATGGGCAAATAATTTAACCGACGCTTTATTTTAGCAAACGGGGGAAATATTTTAAGCTTTTAAAATCAAATAAATTGACTTGATTAAATTAAAACAAATTGATTCAATTGAATTAAATTAAATTGATTGAATTAGATTAGAATAAAAGCAGTTTAAATAAAAAGTCTGTTGTTACTGGCATAGGATGAAGTTAACGGAGGAGGGGTGCAAAAGAAAAATTCAAAAAAACCCACGCTTAAAATTTTAACAAGATCAGGTCGTTGAAACTATATAAAAGAAATTACAGAGGAAAAGAAAGAAAGAAAGAAAAGGAAAGAAAGAAAGAGGAAAAAAATGAAAGAAAAAAGAGTAAAAGAAAAAGAAATACAAAGAAAACAGAAAGAAAATAGAACGAAAAAAGAAAAAAGGTGAAGTAAAAGAAAGAAAGAGGAAAAGAAAGAGACAAGAAAAAAAAGGAAGAAAAAAATAGAAAGAAAAAGAAAGAAAGGAAGAACGAAATAGAAAGAGAGAAATAAAGGTAAGAAAGAAATAAAGATTGAAACAAAGAGAGTAAGCGAGAGAAAAAGAGAAAAGAAAGATGAAATAAAGGAAAAAAGATGTAATAAAGGAAATAAAAGGGGAAAAAAAGAAGGAAATAAAAAAGCAAAAACAAGGAAAAAGAAAAGAGAAAGAAATAATTAAAGAAAAAGAAAAAGAAACAAAACTGCAATGAGAGGGGACGAAAAAAGAAAATAAAGAAAGAAGAAAAAAGAGAAGGAAAACGAAGAAAAACGAGAGCAAGAGAAAAAGGCAATAAAAAGAAAAAAAGAAAGAAAAAGTGAACTGAAAGAAAAAAGGAAGAAAAAGAAATAAGATGAAGGAAAAAATGGAAAAAGAAAAAAAAAAGAAAAAAAGATGAAATAAAAAAGAAGAATAAATAAAAGAAAAAAAAACGAAAAGAGAAAGAAAAAGAAAAGGAAGGAAAAAGTAAGAAAAATGAAAAAGAAAGCAAGAAGAAAACGTACAAAAAATACAAAATAGAAACTAAAAAAGAAAACAATAAAGGAAAGAAAAAATGATGGAAAGAGAATGACAAAAGGAAAAGAAAAAAAAACAAAGAAAAATAAAGTTAATAGAAAGAAGAACAAAAAAAAAAGAAAGACCTTACAAAAGACTGAAAAGAGATTGAAAAATAAAAAATAAAAACATGAATAAAGAAGAATAAAAGAAAGAAAAAAGACAAAGAAAGAGAGAGAGAAAGAGAGAGAGAGAGAGGAAGGGAAAAGAAAGAAAAGAGAAAGGAAAAAGAAAAAAGTTTTAAAAATGTTCAAAGAAAGAAAAAAAAAAGACTGATAAAAGACAAAAAAAAATAAAAAATAAAAAGAAGGAATAAAGAAAGAAAAAAAAAGATAAAAGAAAGAAAAAAAGAACGAAACGAGAGAAATAAAAAAAAGCAAAAGAAAGAAAAGAGAAAGGAAAAAGAAGAAGAAAAGTAAAAAAAGAAAAAGAAAATGAATACAAAAAAGAGACCCCGCCCCCAAAATGACTGAAAAGAGAAAAATAAAAAATAAAAGGAACAAAAAAAAAAAAAAAAAAGAAAGAAGAAAGAAAAGCAAAGAAAAGAAAAGGATTTCCATCTGAAACTCTAAAGAAAATCGAATAAAAATCGTGTTTTTTTTTTCAAGTGTTTAATATCAACAAATTAGTAACCTCTTTAAAAAAACGGAAAAAATCTCTAAGTGTCGATATTCATGCCTTCGTATTCATGACGTCATATTTTCAGAGGAATGTCCTAACGTTGCAAGTCATGTAAAGATCGCCAAGCGCTCTTCTTGTGACGTAATAACCCTGAATAGGAGACTGTGCCAACATCAACAACAAACATTAAAAATGGAGACGTAACTATTAATATATTGTCAAAGCACGACATCTAACTATTGCTCTCAATAGTAAATTGCTTACAGTAGCTTCTGTTGTTATTTATGGTACCTCTTGCTAACAGTCGCAATTGAACCCATGTAAATAACTTAATTTCTTTGTTCTATCTCTTCAGTGTCCTGGTATGACATTAAACTGAATCCGATCATGAGGCTCCCGACTTGGAGTTTGGGGAATGTGTAGTACCCCCTCATTGCCATTATTCACAGGTTCACTCTGACCCAGAGTGGTTGCTCCTTCTAAGGTTTGCTTCCGTTTTATAGCATGTCAACCATCGTGGGTTGTTTAATGCCCCGCTAATGGTCCGGGAGATCTGAGTTCAATCCCAGGTCAAGTCATACCAAAGACTTTAAAAATGGTACTTGATACTTCCTAGCTTAACACTCAGCAATATAAGGTATGTATCAAGGGTAAAGCGGAGCAATCCAGGGAAAGGAGTAGCGCCCTCCTACACCTCGGTGTAGTAGCAATTGAAAAGGGAGCCTTCGGGTTGCCCTCGACTACGGACACCAACAAGTATATATGATTTGTAAGCATTTTGTTGATAACATTTTTAAACGAGCCAGACCTCATCTTTTTTGCACATGAATGGTTTCAAGTATTGCTATGTATCGCTAACAATTCAATTAGATATCAGTCATTACACACAGTTAAATGGTCAAAAAGTTATATTTCTAACAATTCAATTTAGATTAAGTCATTTTTTGCTCACAGTTTAAATGTCAAACTGTTCTATTTGGCCAATAAATAGGACCCAATCAAGTGCTACCACTCCGGGTCAGAGCGGACCTGGGAGCAAGGATAATGAAGGAATACTCCTCATTTCCCAAATCTCAAAGGCTGGAGCATCACCATCTGTTTGTTTAATGTCATATACAGGATACTCATTGGGTGGGTTACCTGTCTGCAGAGATGCAGTCGGTGTATTCCACACCTTCAGCTGACTGGGCTCTCGTCTATGGGTCAACTATTTCAATCTTTTGCTCCGGGTTGTATACGCCGTATTCTTTTTCTTATATTTATCTATTTGACCGTATGCTCTAGTCTTCTAACTGGGACTTCTTCAGATAGTCTTGGGTTTATCTTGGTCTCCATGTCCACTTTAGTTCTTCTGAATGGACACAAAGACGTTGTTTGATTTGCTAAGTCTTTAGTCACCCGAATTCCCACGTCAACCATACGCCTGGAGAAATAGCCATTTTAGATGCCTAGACAAATCATATGAACTCTACCTAACTAACCTGTCCTCACAAATGAACCAACCAATCAGAAAACAGCTAAAAAGGTCAACCAGGGGTCAAATCTTGTCTATCATATCACTGGTTATTTTCCATGACTCTTTTGACGAATTATCAGTTCACTTTTGAATTCTTCACTTACTTTACGGAATTAATTGGGAACCTATTCAATATGTTAAAAGGGTTTTTAGGATTAGTTTTTCATATTTACCCAACCCCTCAGCTCGGGCAGGATATGACACAAGGTCAATTTTTAAGCGGAGTTTAACAGGTTTGAATTCTTCTCCTATACTAGGTGCCTCACCCAGGCTGAAGAACATAGTCTGCCCTACTATTTACCCATAACTGGAGGGAGAATAATTGGATTCATACCTTTCCAAAGAGTATTAGTATGTTTATTTTACATTTTTGTGTTTAGTCTTTAAGAGTTTTTTTTGA
This sequence comes from Sepioteuthis lessoniana, assembly GCA_963585895.1. Taxonomy (NCBI): domain Eukaryota; kingdom Metazoa; phylum Mollusca; class Cephalopoda; order Myopsida; family Loliginidae; genus Sepioteuthis; species Sepioteuthis lessoniana. Next base: position 17,923 of record CAUZXS010002212.1, read on the forward strand.
AACCACATAACTGTGCCCAAGTTGTTCGTTTTAGATGGGAATACTTAATTAATTTAAATGTTGAATAACAATACCTGAAACGAACTGCGTGCAAACAAAAGAATTCTGGCTCGTTTAAAAAGGTCACATCTATGGGTCAAACAGAACTGCTTAGTCTTTAACTACGAATTATTACCAAATAGAATTATTATTAGAGTTATTATAGATAGCAACACTTGAAACCATTTAACTAGCGAGTCTGGCTCGTTAAGATATAATAATACCTATAAAATATTTGCTTAAAAACTATCTGATTGAATAGAGAAGAATCCTGGAGACTGAAGGGAATTGCTGTCACTAGGACTTCAGTAAATGTCACAAGGTAGTTTAGGTTCGAAAACTTGCATAGAGTCTTCTTTTTTTATTTTATTTTAATGGCATGCCCACCCATCTAGGGTTATTTTATTCCTCAGGTTAGGGAACTGCATTCATTGTATGTTTATTTTACATTTTTGTGTTTTTTAAAAATTTATTTTGCACACATTCCAATCGAATATGAATAATTTTTAAACTCATCTATTTAGGCCATTGATGGGACCCTGACAGCTACTACCACTCCAAGTTAGAGTGGGCTGGGAGTAATGGCAATGGAGGGGTATCCCATACTACCCAGATCTCTCGAACTGGAGCCTTAATATCGGATACAGTTTATTGGAATACTCGAGACACCCCTATTTTTAGGGGTCTTGCACTTAAACTTATTCAAAATATTTCTGACAGGGCAGAAACTTGTATAGAAGAAGAAGAAGAAGAAGAAGAAGAAGAAGAAGAAGAACAACAACAACAACAACAACAACAACTTTAAACTCTTTTTTATCATTGCATATTTCTCTCCTCTTGATTGCATATTCAACTAAATACTATTACACCATTAAAACATTCATGCAAGATGACAAATCCGTTTTCATGGACCTTGTTGAATATTTGAGTAACTATTTTATCCATTATTTTCAAGTTAGATACCATTCTTTTGACACTTGAACTGAAACATAATATTTTATGATTTTCCATCCAAAACTTTATGATCAATTTGCACTTAGAGTTGACATTCTTTCGGTATGAAGAAAAAAATTCTAATATGCAATGCGACCAACAAATACCATTCTATAAAAAACAGAAAACCTTAAAGAGAAAAGGAACTGCAAAAAGAACTTTGATATGGAAATCTGAAAAGAACTGTGAGGAGAACTGCGAAGTTCGAAGGTAAAATATGGAAACAACTGAAGAGAAATGTGAAGAAAACTGCGAAGTGAAAATCTAAAGGAAAATCTGAAAAGAGGTGTGACGAGAACTGCGAAGAGAAGTTTAAAAACCAAATGTGAAGAGACCCCTGAAAAGAAGTGAGAAAAGAAAATCTTAAAAGAACTGTGAAGAGAAGTGTAACAGAAAAAAGTGAAATGTATAGTAAAAAGAACAGCGAAAAGAAAATTAAAAAGAAAATTTAAAGAGAACTCTGAGAAATGCAAAGAGAACTTAGAAAGGAAAGTCAAATAAGAACTGAAAAAAAGAACTGCGAAGAGAAGTTTTATATATATATATATATATATATATAATTTGTTATAGGTCCAAAGAGAGAAGTTTGAATCGTGTTTGCAGTTTATTAAACTGTAATACACAAAAGAGGGTGGAGGGTATGCCTCCTTAACAATAAGAAAACCACATGAAATCAACTTCTTAGTAAACAGTCCTTCATTCTTCTTCAGCCTCTTTCCTCCGCTCTGCTGTCTCTCTCTTACTCGACGCGTTCACTGACTCAGCGTTCCTCATACTCTCCTCTCCTCTCGTCCGTCCGAGACTTAGACGATATTGTCCAAGGGATGTAACTCATACCGCCTTGCTGGTACACTTCACTAATGCAGATTCTGCCTTTCAGATTCACTACAAAAAGATAAACATAACAAAATAACGGATGAATTGAATAAAATAGAACCGACCATTGATTTTACTAAAAACCTTGAGACTAACAGCACTGTCGTCGTTTTGCGAGGAGGCTTCTTTTTCTTTTCTTTTTTTTGGGTTTAAAGAGAGGTGGCATTTCGAATTTTACTTGGGTTGGTTTGTTTTCTTATTAACTGCTATGGGGGTGGGCAAACGGTGAGACTTCTAAGCTTTTAGAAAAGATTCAAAATCTTTATGCCGTGTATACCAATACATTCGACCAGAGTTATAGATTCAATTAGGATTTACTGCAAAAAATGTCTTTACATTTAAAATACATTATACAAGCGGCATGGACCCCCGCATATGGCCAAGCAAAAACAGGACGACCAGCTCGAACATACATACAGCAGCTATGTGAGGATACGGGATGTAGCCCTGAAGACCTGCCAGAAGCGACGAATGAGAGGGAGAAGTGGCGAGAGAGGGTCAGGGATATCCGTGCTAGCGACACGACATCATGATGATGATGAACAGCACCGTAGTTTTTAAAGAAATACCACTAACAAATAACAACAAATTAGAATTTAAAGTTAAGGTCCACTTAATCCATATCAATTTTTATTCGCATCTTAATACCAAAATAAAAAAAGGAATAAAATCAGAGCCCTTAAAATTCGTAGCCCCAAATTTTTAAATGATAAACTAGATGATCTAAAAAATTCCTTTTCCAACTTCAATGTCAAAAATCTTTTATCTAACGTGTTAAAATAAAAGTTTTAAATTTCACAAGCGACCCCCCCCCAAAAAAAACACAAGGAATATTAATAGTATGAACAATATTCCCCATAATAGATATATCGTTTTATCAATCAACTCAGCCACACACATCATTTAAAATTTCCAAACATCCTCAATTTCCAAACTTTCACAAACTCCTATAAAACAAATCGGAACATAATTAATGATAATAAAAACAATAATCAAATCTGAAGCTGGTCTATAAGTTTTATAATAATCCTCATATATATATATATATATATATATATATATATATATAGTATACTTACTCCAGTTAAACCGGAGTTAGGAGTAATTCCATCAGGACAAGAAATTATTCATGAATGAATATTTAAATTTTCCTGGTAAAGAGCTCAATGTACCAATAATACAGAGCAATAATTTCTTTAAGAAAAAATAACGAAACTAATCACAAAGGATTATAAATTTATTTCCATCCTGTTACGCATTTTTGAAATTTCCAAAAACACGAAAAAAAATTAACAGGACTTCTTCAGATCTTTTTGATAAAAAAACATTTTATCAAAAAGATCTGAAGAAGTCCTGTTAACTTTTTAAAACATTTTATCAAAAAGATCTGAAGAAGTCCTGTCAATTTTTTTTCTTGTTTTTGGAAATTTCAAAAATGCGTAACAGGATGGAAATAAATTTATAATCCTTTGTGATTGGTTTCGTTATTTTTTCTTAAAGAAATATATATATATATATATATATATATATATATATATATATATATATATATATATATATATATGATTTGTTATAGGTCCAAAGAGAGATGTTGGAATCGTGTTTGCAGTTTGTTAAACTGCAAACACGAGTGAGTTCAAGTCTCATTGAGTACCCCATTAATAAAGCCTTGTGCCATATATGTTCTCTGATGAAAGCAACAAGTTGGAGGGCACCTCTGGTGGTGTAATGGTTAACAAGCTGGACTAGCAAACCTACACGAGTGAGTTCGAATCTCATTGGACGCCCCATTCATTCGGCCTTGTGCCACATCGAAGCAAAGAGCTTTGTAAATTACTAAGCAACAAGCTGGAAACATACACGTATGTAAGAACAAAATATATAAATAAATGAATTTAAAAAATCCAAATCTCTTCGTGGACCTACCAATTTTGAAATATTTTTTATTCTCACTTTGGATCTATAACAAATTATATATATATAAATTTACATTAGAGAAACTACTGGGTCTATCAAAGAACGTATTTTTAAATGCTTTCAAGATTTCAAATTAGGCGATGTTTGAAACCTAATTTCGAAACCATGCATTGGTTTCATTTTGAAGTTTCGTAAATGTTTGCTGATATACATCGTAAACAACATAAATAATTTTGAATTTAGTATTATTTCTAATAGATACTATCGAACAAAGACAATTTTTTCAACTTATCTCCTTATTTAGTTAAATTAGATCTTTATAGTTACAATATCTAATATTGATATTAGTTTCAGTATTTTTGTAATAATTTTTAAATTAATTATTTTGTTGCAGGGGAGGATGTATAACATAAGTGATGCTACACAGTATAAACGATCATTCTTACAAATTAATAATATACATACAAAAGTTACATCACTTTTGTAATCCATCCTCCCCTAATGATGGCCCCAAATTGGTCAGAAAGTACAATGGAAGTAACTAATTAAGGAAGATTTATCAACCAATTCCTGCCGAATATCATAAGATAAATACGGCAATTCGAAAGGATTAACAAAAAGATACGAGGATCATTAAATAAGTTTCCAGACATTTTTTCGTATGGGCACTTTTATTGATAGTACACACATGAAACTCTAGTCCCCTTCGAAGTAATCTCCTCCTGCTGCAATGCACTTGTTGTACCGTTCCAACAACTTCTGGAACGCCCCATGGAAGTCCTCTTGTGTGAGCGTGTCAATGACCTTCGTCACAGCCTCGCCCACCTCCTCAATTGTCTCATAACGACATCCTCTGAGCTTAGGGAAAAAACCAAAAGTCACAGGGAGCAAGATCTCGACTATAGGGACGGTGACGAACTGTCTTGATGCCCATCTTGGTCAAATAGTCTGTGACAAGGATGGAGGTGTGGACTGGTGTATTGTCCTGGTGGAAATACCACTGACCCGATTTGAAGAGTGCTGGCCTTTTCCCAAGGAATCTCTTTCTGAACTTCCTTAAAACATCAACATAGTAACCCTAACCCTTTGGCCGATCAACTCTGGTGTATTGACTTCCTTACTCCTGCCACACCTCTCATCATCCCTCACAGACTCCCTGGCTTTCTTGAATCGCTTATGCCACTTAAAAACTGATGCTCAATTCATGCAAGATGGTCGAAAAGTAGTCTGAAGCATTCCATGCGTTTCTGTGGCATTTTTTCCGAGTTTAAAACACAATTTTATTGCATATCGTTCTTCCTCACGTTCAGATTGCTTTTTTGAAATTCATCAGCTGTGACAATCAGGCTTTAGTATGGTGTATTCCAATTGCTACTGTAGCTGTTCATTTGAACTTGAAATCATAAAAATTGGTGTGTCATTTCATAAGATGTACAGCAATAACATAGTGAATTCACAAGAGTCTACAACAATTCTAAACGCCTGTACACAAAAGCCTGGAAACTTATTGAAGGCACCACTTATATCAACCTTCTTAGTACTCAATTGCAAATCCATCCTCGTAGTAGTGTTAGTATTTTACCTAAACGGGAGTATAAAGGGCTTCATACATTCCCCAAGGATATTTATTTGAGAGTATATATATATATATACACCTACATGCATGCACCCTTTCATAGATATGCACGCTGGGGTTGTAAAATACACTGACTGCACCTCGGCAGAGGGGTAAGACACCTCCAACGAGTGTCCTGGATATAACGCCAAACAATCTGATGATAATACTTTTTTGAAATTCATCAGCTGTGACAATAGTAGGGTGTATCCATCAGCTGTGACAATAGTAGAGTGTATCAATCAGCTGTGACAATAGTAGGGTGTATCAATCAGCTGTGACAATAATAGGGTGTATTCCAATTGCTGCTGTAGCTGTTCATTTGAACTTGAAATCATAAAAATTGGTCTGTCATTTCATAAGATGTATAGCAATAACCTTGTGAATTTTCAAGAATGTACGACAATTTTAAATGCCCATACGAAAAAAGTCTAGAAACTTATTGAAGGGATCACGTATGTAGACAAAAATGTCCATTATGTTCAAATAAATATGTATATTTGTGTGTGTGTGTGTGTGTGTGTGTGTGTGATTAGCCCTTCTTGATTAAAGATTATTATCTTCTAACTATTTCCTCTTCTACTGTAAAATACGCAAGTTGCTCAAAAGGTAAGTCCCGTTTTTGCAGGTTTTAATAAAGAATTGAGATTTATAATAAGATCGAAATCCTGTATCTTGTCATTATCATTATCATCATGTCGTGCTGGTAGCACGGATATCTCTGACCCTCTCTCGCCACTTTTCCCTATCGTTCATCACCTCTGGCAGGTCTTCTAGACTACATCCCGTATCCTCACATAGTTGCTGAATGTATGTTCGTGCTGGTCGTCCTGCTTTTGCTCGGCCATATGTGGGGGTCCATAAGAGTACATCACTTATGAGTTCGACTCTGCTTCTCCAGCAGTGTCCTGCATGTCTGGTTCGTGTAATTTGGATAGTTTTCGTGATTGGAGGCAGGTGGCCGTACAGTGCCTTGTGGGGTGTTGCCGCCAGGACTTGTTCAAGATTGCTCGCAGCATTCTTGTGTAATTGCCGTCTAGCTTCTTCTCCAGCCGTTTTGTTAGAGTCCATGTAGTGCATCCATATAGGAGTATCGACACGACCGCTGCCTGGAAGAAAGTGCGTTTCATTTTGTCGGTTAGGTCTGATTAAGAGCAATTGTCATTATAGATGTTCCAATTGTTTCATAGCCCCCATTCGGACGATTGCCCATCACATAATTTCGTTGGAGGTGCCCGTGGAGTAATGGTTATCGTCGTAGGAATTGGACACGGTGATACGAGTTCAAATCCTGGACGAGACTGATTGTATTTCACATAGCACTAATACCCTTGGGAAAGGTATGAATCCAATTATTCTCCCTCCAGCTATGGGTAAATAGTAGGGCAGACTAGGTTCTTCAGCCTTGGTGAGGCAACTAGTCTAGGAGAAGGAAAACTCTGAATTCAAACCTGTTAAACTCCGCTTAAAAAATCGACCTTGAGTCATATCCTGCCCGAGCGGAGGGGTTAGGTAAATATCATCACATAATTTCGTTCTTCCGTCGTGTCACTTCCATTCTCTATCATATTGCCATCTAGTCACCGTTGTGTCTCTTTCTTGTTCGTTGTTCGACTGTCAACTCTTCTTAGCTCTTGTGTGTTGGAATAAATAATGACAGATACATTTATATGTGGTCTTAAATCTTATTTGTATCATTTGTTTTCACTAGGTGGAAACCAGTGGAGTACAGATGAAATTTTACAACCACTCAGGTCAACCGCTACTTTCTGACATATTAAATTATTCCCAACTTCTAGAACCACTTTGGTCACCTAATTGAAACTACTCAATCAGATCCAAGCCTTCATTTGACCTGGTGTTCATGAACTATCAACTGATTTGACACACGGTGTTTTTTCACCTTTAAACGATTATAACTCATTTCGAACGCTACAGTACTTCTCAAAAACAGATTTTACCAATCTACAATGTAACAAAATTCCTTTTTTATTCATCAGTTAGTTTTCTAGCCTTATGAGAGATCTGACCAGAAGCCAGTGAAGGTCCCGGTAGAAGTATTTTTGATCATTTGTTTTGGGATTAGTTTTGCTTGTGAGATCCAACAGGACTTTTGAACAGAGTCAGAGATGCTACTTTAGACTGTTTAGGCTGAAAGTTAATCGATGGGGAATTAAGATCTCACTTTTTCAATACCCGTCTCAAGATGGAACGTTTTATTCTATTATATTCAGTCACTCGACACCCATCAAATATCAACTTTTTCCACCGTTGACTCTATCCCCTGCAGAGAAGTAAGACCCCTCACAAAAAGGGGTGTCCTGGGTATGATACTAAACTGCCTCTTGTAGTAACCACAGAAAGTGACAATATTCTCGTAAACCTATTACAATCTGTCAACAATCTGTCTTAACCCTTTGTAGGCGGATGCAATCAAAGTATTGTAAGCCCTGCCGACAGGAGTTTAAAGAGAAAATAAACTTGCTGTGGTCCCTAATTCTATGGATACTTCTGTTTTGGAAAGAGTGAAGGATTCTAATTAGTATTTCTTCTCCGTTATATTGAGAATCTGTACCATGAAAATGACACACCATGGTCGTTCATTTGAAAGTTGCACGAAAACTGCTTTCATCCCAGTCGGCTGGGGCTGTAGAATACACTGACTGCATCTCTGCGGATGGATAAGACTCCCGCGACGCTAAAGAACCCAGTCTGCCCTATTATTTTATGCTTGTTTGTGGGAGAACAGATGGACAAGAGCATTAGCATGAAGTGAAACGCAAACATCGTTCAATTTTTTTCTGATATAAATGTTACGCTAAGCGCGCCTCCTTGTGATACTGGGGACAAATGTAAATTTTAAAGGGGATAATGACCATTTTAGTAATATTTTAAGGTTTAGCTCAAGGCCGAAAATATGGGTCACCCATTGAGACATAATCACCACTTTCTATACTTTTACTACGTCGCTATTTACCACGATTTGATTGTTTGGGTTTTACGGCATACCAATCTTTGTAGGTAATTTAATGCCAAATCCATTTTAATACAAATAATCAAACAATTCAGCTTAGCATGAGGACACTGTTCAAATATCAAAGACATTTCTATTTCAAGCTATTCAATTTCGTCAAACAGTTCTAATTCAACCAATTCAATTTTGTATAAATATATATATATTTTTTACACACAGTTAAATATCAAAACAGTTCTATTTTAAACAATTCAGTTTAGCGTAAGTACAGTTTCAGTGTAAAAACAGTTCCATTTCAGTTTAGCATAAGTAAGTATGTTGGCGACTTTATTCGTGGGTGACCCGGAGGCTCCCTTTTCAATAGCTACTACACCGAAATGTAGAGAAGGGCACTACTCAATTACCAGGATTGCTCCACTTTACCCTTGATCCTCACCTTATAATGCTGAGAGCTAAGAAAAGCGACATCAAGTACCATTTTTTGAATCTTTCGTATGACTCGACCTGGGATTGAACCCCGGTCTCCCGGACCATTGACGAACAGTTTACTCATTAGACCAGTGGCCCGCTTATTTAGCATAAGTACGCAGTTTTGTTCTATTTAACCCTTAGATAGAACTCTATTATATGCTACCACTCCTGGCCAGAGTGCATCTGGGAGCGATGGCAATGACAGGGTACTCCACATTCCCCAGAGCTCCAGCATTACTGGAACCTCACCATCAGATTGTTTAGTGTCATAAGCAGGACACTCGTTGGGTGGGGTCTTACCTCTCTGCAGAGTTGCAGTCGGTGTATTCTACAGCCCCAGCCGACTGGGCAAAACTAAATTTTATTCAAATAGTGTTTTTTTTTCATTCTGATACAAAGATGTCTTACTTTTATATACATTTCAGGCCGAATGGCTCCCGGGTCTGGCCGTGTCATCTGGTCGCGAACATGAGTACACAGTTTAATTGTCAAACACATTTCTATTTCAAGTTATTCAGTCTAGTCAAACAGTTCTATTTCAAGCAATTCAGTTTAGCATAATTACACAGTTTACATGTCAAAACAGTTTCATTTCAAGTAATTCAGTTTAGCATAAGTACGCAGTTTAGATGCCAAAACAGTTCTATTTTAAACAATTCAGTTTAGCATAAATACGCAGTTTTAATGTAAAAAAGTAAACCCGCGAAGCCACAGGTTAGTTCTATTTGACCCATAGATAGGACCCTACTAAATGCTACCGCTCCGGGCCAGAGTAGACGTGGAAGTGATGGCACTAAAGGAGTACTCCGCATTTCCCAAAGCTCCAGCAATACAGCCTCACAATCTCGGCCTTTCGAGAAGCAACATATCCAGTTGATGGGCCACATTCGGTCGGCCGAGTTGCGATGGGCGGTTCTGGTCGGGTGTGTCTTGTCACTGGATATACCTCTGGCCTCAGAGAGCCGTCCCCCCAGGCTTTAACCATCTTTGGAGAAGTTGGGTTTATCGCCCAGCGCCTAAGGCGCACCTTTTAGAGGAATGCCGACGGGGTCCGAGGCATTTTTGGAAATGCCGGACGCGTGTGGGCACCGGCCCTGCACCTGGACCAACCTTAAAAAAGGCCTTGTGCCACACTCGTTCGGTTGGTGGAATGGAGGACAAATACCATTAGATGGTTTTGAGTCATATCCAGGACACCCAATGGTGGGGTCTTACTCCACGGCACTGGTGATGTCGGAATTTTCAACAGCTCCGACAGTGTGGGAGCTGTCTTTAAATAAATAAATAAATAAACAAAAGTATATTAGATTTAACAAAGGTCGAAAGTATGGTTTACCATGTAGTAATTGCTTGAGAGACAAGTTCTGTAACCAGTACGATATATATTGTCCTTACCAGTTAAGAAAAAGCGAATAAATAAATAAATAAAATAAAAGGAATGAATTTTTAAAAAATGATGACATTTAAAAATTGGTTGTGAAAGAATCGGTAATATAAAAACACAAGTATTTGTGTTAAACTTGCAAACTTCAAATAGTTAATGAAACGATTCTTTATGAATAAAAAAATTTTTAAAAAAAGGGAAAGGAAAAAGCAAAAAACGGGGTAAGAGGGCCGGTAGGGGAAGACCGGAAGTTTGGGGAGATGAACTGCTTTAATTTTTGGGTGGGTGGGATGGACAGGAAAACAGAAGTAAGATAGATAGATAGATAGAGAGAGATATATTAAATAATCCGATAAGAAAGGGAGCACGAGAAAGAGAGGATAAAAAAACAGAAGATTACACCCCCACTTCAAAAAGAAAAAAAGCACACACACACACACACACACACACACACACACACAAAAGGCATGCGCGTGTCTCTCATAAAATCAGGGTTGTGGGGAGGTTGCGGATGGAACTGGGGCAACAAATATTCCTGCAAAAAAAGAAAAGGGAATTACAATAAAAGGGCGCGTATTTGAGAATGTGTCGGAATTCTGTTTGGCATGGACAAGTGCATGTCTCCCTTGCGTGGGAGTGCTGCGAAATTAAGGGAAAAAAAAGGGAATAATGGGAGAATGGAAGGAGGAGGAGAAGTGGGAGGAAAAAGGCGGATGTTGAAGAATGGTGGGTGGGGGTTAATATGATGGCGCTGGGTCTAAAACAACGGATGAATGGAGAAGGAGAAGAAGGTGATGTTGCCGCCGCCGCCGCCGCCGCCGCCGCCACTGCTGCTGCTACTACTGCTGCAGGAGGAAGAGAAGGCGCAATAAGCCAAACATAGATATTGTCTCTACACGCGTAACATACATGCCCCCCTTTTTTCTTTCTTTTATTGCCCCCCTCTTTTACCTACAGTTCTCGCTTTACTAGTCCTGACGCCAAGAGACCTATTCATTGAAGAATATTGCTTCAGTCCCGCAGTTTTCTCATTATATATATATATATATATATAACTGATGACTTGTCTTTCTTTTGGTCTCTTCCGTTAGCACACAAACCAACAAGCCTTTTTTTTTTCTTTTTTTTTTCTCTCCCTAAAACATGAATGAATGAATGACACTATAAACGGTTCCATGAATGAAGTCTCAAGGAATCCAACGTCTTGAGCTTTCGACTGTCATTAAATTTCAAGAGTGACATGACAATCTAGGGTAACATAAACATTATCAGTGAAGACAATGGTATCTTTAAATTGGTCTTCTTGCAACTATACAGACTTGCAAGTTTTTCGATATACTGATAGACCATCAGTTGGTTGGTTGGTTTTACGGTATGTCAACCTTTATTAAATGCCGAAGTCAGTCTTTCTGAAAAGTAATAATCTTTCATAAACAATTATGTTTTAATTTGGATGTGTTTCATAGTGTTTTATGGCATATCAACCCTTGTGGGTTATTTACTGCCAAATCGAATACATATAATTATAATTTTTATAATAGACTTTAACATCAAGGAAACTAGGAATTGATTTATATTTATATTTTGTTTAATAATATTGAGGTTACTATTAATATAATTTATTTTAATCACCATTTTTAAAACTCAGATTTTTAAAAAGAAAGAATCGATAAACAATATATTTGTTAATATGTGATTATATTTCTACCTTAAAAAATACATTTTATTTTCATCGTTTTGTTTATTTGTCGTTTTTTTTAAATAAAATTCTTTAAAACTTTAGATTCTCTTTTTGCCTGAAGCTATGTAAGCGTTTCTGCTTTTTGATTTATAAATATATATATAACTATTCATTTCCATCTGAAGAGGTCTCAATACCATTTGTTACCGAAATAAATTTATTATCCAAATACACAATTGAATTCTTTTTCATCTGATTTATATAAAAAATGTTTTTGCTCTGCACGGGACTTTCGATATATATATTTAATCTGAAATTATTTATATATTCAAAAGCCGTTGACATTGAGAATTCCATTGGATATTCCACATTCTCCTTGGATCTTTAACTTTTTGGTCTAATCCTTAGATAATTCTCTTCAGATTATATATATATATATATATATATATATATATATATATATATATATTGCGTGTGAATAGTTTGTAGATAACATTATTTTTAAACGAGACCTCATTTATTTGCACACAAATGATTTCAAGTATTCTTATCAAATACTATTAATTCTATTCAATATTAATCATTTGGTTGTACGCAGTTAAACCGTTTTAAATATTACTAAATTTAGTAATTCTAGTTGTCAAATATTCCATCTTACTACTATTTGTTTCCGTACAGTTATCCATATTAATCATTTTTGCACACAGTTAAATGATTTCAAGTATTGCTATCAAATACTAATAATTCTGGGGGGTGTCCTTGTGGTGTAATGGTTAAAGCGATGGACTGCGGAATCGTAGTAAGCGAGTTCGTATTCCAGTCGCGCTATTACGTTCACTTTCGGGCAAATACCCTTGGGAAAGGTATGAACACCCTTGTCCTCCCAGCTATGGGTTAAATAGTACCACTACTGTTCTTCTAGGAGAATGGCTTTGGCATTAAATAACCTAGAAAGGTTGATATGACATTAAACAAAGAAACCAAACCAAAACAAACCTTATAATTTTGTTTAACATTAATAATTTATTTGCTCACAGTTAAATGTGTGAGAATATGCCCGACACGGCCGGTCCCCACTATCTCAACTTCTTACATCAGCTCATGGCCATTTGATCGTCTAATGGTTCCTCTCATTTCCGGTCAAGGGGGTTTCCCATGTTTTACAAATACACAGCATATAGCTTCAGTCCCGCAGTTTTCTCATTATATATATACAGGGTCAGGCAAAATGATCTGACACACCTGATTTAAATCCGTGCGATTTTTTTTCTCTGGGGATACCTCAAGTCAAAGGTATACAGTAATTGCCCTCAATCTATTGAACAACTTAAAGATGCAATTCGTCAAGAAATTACTGCCATTCCACATGAAATGATCCGCCGAGTTATAGACAATTTTCGTGAACGCCTTCGACAGTGTGTAGACAATAACAGATCCCATTTGACTGATTTAATTTTCCAAACCTAATGAAACAGAATGGCATTATATGTACTTTCCGAAAATAAAAACACTTTTTTGTTTCTTTACTTTATTTGTCTTTTATTAAACCTACAAATGTGTCAGATCATTTTGCTTGACGTCTTGTTCTTTCGACAGTCATTAAATTTCAAGAGTGACATGACAATTCAGGTTAACATAAACATTAACAGTCAAGACAATGGTATCTTTAAATTGGTCTTCTTAATACTAAACAGACATGCAAGTTTTTCGAAAGGCCGATTGACCATCACTTGGTTGGATGGTTGGTTGGTTTTACGGCATGTCAACCTTTGTTAGATGGCGGAGTCATATATAATATATATAACCGAGAGTGGAAGAAAAAAGGACAAACACGCACGGACTTGGGTCAGCCCTAAGCGTAAGAAGGGGAACGTTTTGACCCTTTTCTGGTATTCTGTGCATCAGTGGCTATCGCAAGCGTGTACCCGAACGAAATTCCCACACAGCAACCAGGAACGCTGACTCATCCTCTCGCGCTGGTTGACCTGGCTTTTGGGTTCACAAATCCCAACTCCTCACTTCAGCAGCCGCCTCTCTCTGACCCTCGCCTTTCCCTGACTGTCGCTAACTCCTATCTGTTGACTGCCTTGGGACCTTGCCTTTCCTCGTCTTCTTCCGGTCTCATAGGAAATCTTGCGCCAAGCCCCTTGTGTGGGTTTCGCGCCAAAACAGAATCCTCTGACTGGAGCTCACCCACACCCACTTTCACACTCACATAACGAATGCCCACCATCGTGTCACAAATGGTTTCAAGTCTTATAAATGATTGTATAGTTCTATTTGACTTATCGATGAGACCCTAACAAGTATTACCACAATGAGTCAGTAGATCTTGACGTAATAGCAATGAACACTTACTCCGCATTGCCCAAAGCTCCAGGAGTGGAGCCTCATCATCAAATGGTTTTAGGTCACATCTTGGACAGTCGTTAGTGGAGTGACTTACCTCTCTTTAGAGATGTAGCCGACAAAGTTATATCATTTCAAGTAACTATTTTTTAATACTAATAATTTAGTACAAAATTATATGGTTTTAAGAGGAACATGAAATTGACGGTGATACCAATTATAGTCGGGGGGCTCGGTACAATCACCAATTAGAGATAAAGGGACTAGAGGACTCGAATATAAGAGGACGTGTGGAGACAATCTAATCTACAGCTTTGCTGAGATCGACAAGAACACTGAGAAGAGTCCTGGAGACTTGAGGAGACTTGCTGTCACTCAAACTCCAGTGGAAGACCATCAGCTAACGCTGATATGAAAAATTCTCAAAGGAGTGAAATAATAATAATAATAATAATAATAATAATAATAATAATGGAACATAAAAATGACGATAATACCAATTGTAATTAGTGCTCTTGGTACGGTCACCAAAGGATTAGTACAAGGACTGGAGGACTTAGAAATAATAGGATGAGTGGAGACCATTCAAACTCCGGCATTATTAAGATCGGCCAGAATACTGAGAAGAGTCCTGGAGACTTGAGGAGACTTGTCACTCAAACTCCAGGGATAAACCTTCAGCTAACGCTGGTGTGAAAAACTCTCGGAAGAGAATGGGACTTTGATATACAAACGGATCACCTAATCTCGGCCAGAAGACCAGACCTTATAACAATCAACAAAAAAAGAAAAAAATCTGCAAAATTGTTGACTTTCCTGTCCCGGCTGACCACAGAATAAAACTAAAAGAATGTAAAAAGAGAGATAAGTACATCGACATTGCTAGAGAATTGAAAAAAACTATGGAATATGACGGTGACAATTATACCAATTGTGATTGGTGCTTGGCCTGGAGGATTTGGAAGTTGGCGGTCGAGTGGAGACCATCCAAACAACGGCATTATTGAAAACGGCCAGAATACTGAGAAGAGTCCTGGAGACTTGAGGAGACTTGCTGTCATGCAAGCTCCAGTGAAAGACCATCAGCTTACGCTGATGTGAAAAACTCTAATGAGTAATAATAATAATAATGATAACGATAATAATTATTATTTTTATTATTATCATTGTTTATTTGAACTCAGTTTTATAGTTTTAATTGAGTGATTTTAACGGCATGTCAACCGGAATAGGCTTATTTTATGTCAAGAGGTTAGAGAATCGCGTTCCTTGTATATACATACATTTTTTGTCTTGTTAGGAGTAGTGCCCTTCCTTACACCTCGATGTAGTAGCTGTTGAAAAGGGAGCCTATCGTCGTCAACTATTTCTTAAGATTTTCTTTTTTTCTCTTTTTAATTCCTTTTTTTTTTTCTGCACATAGACCTATCGAATACGAATATTTTTTTCCAACAAATCTAGTTGATCCACAGAGGGTAGAACCTGTTAGCGTACTACCACTCCTGGTCAGAGTAAACCTGGGAGTAATGGCAATAAAGGAGTATCAGCACTCCACACATCCACAGAACTTAGGTGTCACCATCAGATGCAATATTGTGTGATACCCAGGACGCCTGTTCTACCGTCAGGGTGTAGGGGCCAAATCTGAGATGCAAGTGGCGACTTTTGGATGATAGGAAATAGCCGTTAATTCCAACCCCTTATAAGACGTAACTGAAGTCCGCTCCTTTGCGTTGCACGAGTCTTACCCCTGTCCGCCTTTGTTCTCTGTCTCGCGTCGTTTATATCTCTTTAATTTGTATCACGTGGTACTGAATGTATACTGGGCAGTGAGCGAAATTGGGATATTTGGCTTACTTTATAACTCCCCCACAAATACTTCTTGATGACATCTGTATTTCCCAACTCTGCACACAATAACACAGGGGTCATTTCTAGGTCCTCCTACTTCACAGCTAATATCCATGACAACATCTCTCTCTCTCTCTCACACACACACACACACCATCTCTCTTGCTATCTATCTATCTATTATTCGAGCTGTGAGCAAAAAGTATAAAGGCTGTAAATGAAAAAAAAAATTAAATATAGAATTTCAGATGAAATTGCATGCCGAGCGATTAATGAATCGAAAGGATGAGGAGGAGACTTAAAGATTAATAGACGAGCCTGGGTCAATTTAAAAAAAAAAGAGTATATAAAGATACTTTCACACATAATAGATACGCGCACGTGCGCCCCCTCTCTCTCTCTCTCTCGTACGAGCTGTAATAAAAAAAACCCATTGAAACTGAAACTTTCCCGCCCGCATGCACATATACAAATGTGTGTGTGTGTGTGTGTGTGTGTGTCCCTCCCAGTCGCTCTGTCTCTGTATCTCTCTCTCTGTATATATCTCTCTCCATATATATATACCCACATCTATATATAACTAATTGATTGATTTTAACGGCATGTTAGCCCGTCTAGGATTAATTTATGTCTACAGGTTAGGGAATCGCATTCATTGTTCGTTCATATAAGATAATTCATAATTGTTGAAACAAAGCAGACTAGAGGACTCGAATATAAGAGGACGTGTGGAGACAATCTAATCTACAGCTTTGCTGAGATCGACAAGAACACTGAGAAGAGTCCTGAAGACTTGAGGAGACTTGCTGTCGCTCAAACTCCTGGTTCGTCTAAATATCGATAGCTTTCAATGCTTTTGCTAGTCGCTTGTCTGTCTCAGTTGATGAGACACTGCTTCCAAGGTTGGTGAACTTGTCTACTAGTTTCAGAGAACTACCGTTTGGTGTGGATATATCGCCTCTTTGATTAAAGCACATGTATTTCGTCTTGTGTGCGTTGACATGGAGGCCTATGCCTGCAGCTGCTCGTTCCAGACCATGCAGCAGGGTTTCGGCTTTGGCCGGTGTATTTGCCAGAAGTGCTATGTCAACGGAGTAGTCCGCGTCAGTAATAGTTTGTGCGGGGTATTTTCTGCTTATTTCCTTTGTCAGCTTGAATTGACCGGGCCATTGGCCTAATGGTTAGAGTGTCCGCCAATGGTCTGGGAGACCGAGCTTCAATCCCAGGTCTAGTCATGGCAAAGACTTAAAAAATGGTACTAGATGCCACGTTGCTTAACACACAGCATTATAAGGTACGGATCAAGGGTAAAGTGAGTAATCTAGGGAATGGAGTAGCGGCTTTCCCTACACCCCGGTGTTGTAGCTATTGAAAAGCGAGGCTTTGGGTCACCCGGGAATACGGTCGCCAACTTTAATATATATATATATATAAAGAGGATTTGGCATTAAATAACCTACAATGGTTGTTATGCCATAAACGCCAACCCACCAACCAACATTTCTCTTACACTATGACTTAGAAAATATATACATACGCTTTCATTATTTTTGCAAACATGCACACACACTCACACACACGCACGCACGCATGCACACACACACACACACACACACACTCTCTCTCTCTCTCTCTTTCTCTTTCTTTCTCCCCCCCCCTCTCTCTCTCTCTCTCTCTCTTCCTTGCGGTTATGCATAGACACACATTTCCTATCTCTTTTCTCTTTCACACTCTCTTTTCATTGCCCAGTCAGCTGGGGCTGTAGAATACACTGACCGCACCTCTGCAGAGGGGTAAGATCCCCGCTCTAACAAGTGTCCTGGATATGACACTAAACAATCTGATGGTGAGGTTCCAGCAGTGCTGGGGCTTTGGGGAACGCGGAGTACCCCTTCAATGCCATCGCTCCCAGGTCCACTCTGGCCAGGAGTGGTAGCACCTGATAGGGCCCTATCTATGGGTTAAATAGAACTAACAGCATACTTATGCTAAATTATATTAAGTAAACTGAATAGCTTGAAATAGAAACGTTTTTGACAATTAAACCGTACTTACACTTAAACTGCGTGCTTATGCTAAACTGAATTATTTCAAATAGAACTGTTTTTTGACATTAAAACTGTATTTACACTTAACTGAATTATTACATATAACTGCTTGAATAGTTCGAAATGGAAATGTTTTTGAGAATTAAACTGTGTACTTATGCTAAACTGAACTGTTTTCAATAGAATAGATTATTTACATAAAACTGGATTTGGCGTTAAATAACCTACAAAGGTTGATATGCCATAAAACCAAATCAACCAAACAACTCTCTTTTCAATACATGTCTCACAACTTGGGCGCTTAACATGGTGTTATAATTACAAATCTAGACTACCCCATCCTATTTCTTGTGAGTTCGAGTCGTACTGGGTGCTTCACAGCTCTCTCTTTCACACAAACACACACACATGCACACACACACGGGCATCCTTTTTTTCTTCAATGTGTACCTGTGTATGCTTTTCCATATAAGGGAATAATATTGTTTTCGACTAAATGCCGAATGGCAAACCTGGAATTAAGGTAGATGGTTAAATCGGTCGATAGACTTGAGTGGGGAGGGCAGTAAAAACAGGTGAAAGAATGGAAATCTGTAAGTGTTGGGTAGGACAGTGGGAAGGGTAGGGTAGGAGCAGAGGAAGTGTTGAAGAAAACAGATCAAGTAAGATGGAGAAAGAAAAAAATAAGAAAAAAGAGAACTGTATGAGTCTAAAGAGTTGTTTGGGACGGAATATGTAGTAAAAGGGGGGGGTACCATCTAGACTTGAATGGGAAAGAATTAATGCGTTTTGCGTGGGCGTTGTTTTGGCTAATAAAGCCAGGAATTTTGTGCTCCAAGAGTACAAGTCAGGTGTGGGGTTGGGTGCATGAAGAACAACGGAGAGGAAGAGAAAAAAAGCAAGACTTGAAAGAGAGGAAGCCGTGAGATCGAGAGGGAAAGAATAGATAAATGAAAAAAAAATAAATAAATAAAATAGATAAATAAAAGAAAGAAGAAAGATGAAAAAAAAATAACGTGGGAGATTTCCCATATTGTTTCTTTCAGATGACAGAAAAAAAAAAAACTTTTTTAAAAGTAGAAAGGATCGATTTGAACTCGGGGTGCCGATTCTATTTTCCACGACGATAACCGTTTCTTCAAACGGCACATTTCCGGCGAGATTAACCTTGAAATTCTCTTTGAGATTTTATTCATTTCCAGGTAGGGGGCGTTGCCATCAAGCCATTTTCAGTTTCGGCTCGTTTTGGGCTCTTTGTTTAATGGCATATCAGCCTTTGTGGGTTATTTAATGCCAAAGCCTCCACTGAGAAAGAAGAGCATTGATATCATTTAACCCATACAGAGGGAGATCAAAAGGGTTCATGCCTTTGCGAAAGTGAACGTAATAGCGCGACTGGAGTTTGAAACTGCAATGCGACTGGAGTTCGAAGCTGCAAATCCATTTTCAATGAAATTTTCGTGTGAATAATCATAATTATGTCAGATAATTATAATTCTAGAGTACTTACCAAATCTATCCATTTGCAATTAATCCTGTTATTAATTCGGAAAATATCAAACGTCACAGCATGTTTTATGCCGAGCGGTTAGGGAAACGCATTCACAGTATGTTCTTCTTTACATTTTTATGTAGTTGATTGGTTGGTTGTGTTTTACGGTATATAAACCCTTGTAGGTTGTCTAATGCCAAATCCTATTTATACGTATAAGTTGAATATATCTGATTTGTTATGGAATAATTTGAAGATAATTATTTTTAAATAAGCCAAAGCTCATTTTCTTAGAACGCAGTATTGCTGACACTAATAGTTTTATTTGCACATAGTTAAATGGGTTCAAGTATCATAAATGATTAAACAGTAATATTTAACCCATAAATGGGACCATAACAGGCACGACCACACTGGATCAGAGTGGACCTTGAAGTAATGGCAGTTAAGGGGTATTCAACACTCTCCAAAGCTCCAGAACTGAAGCCTCGCCATCAGATGAAGATTAGTGTCATATCAGGACATTCTTTGGTGAGGTTTTAACCCTGTGCAGAATACCATTCGACGTATTCTACATTCCTAGTTGATTGGGTTGTGCCACTCTTGATTAGAGTGGCTCTAGGAGGACACTCGTTGGGTGGGTGGGGGTCTTACCCCTGCAGAGATTCAGTCTATATGTTCTACTGCCCCAGGCGACTTGGTTGATTTTTGTGTTGTTTTTTAAGAGTGTGCAGATTTTTATTTCTACTTTTTATTTTGCATACGGTCCTTTCGAATACGAGTAATATTTATCCAAATACTACTACCTCGGATCAGAGTGGGTCTGGGAGTAATGGCGATGGATGGGTGTTCTCCACATTCCCCAGATCTCCAGAACTGGAGACTCACTATCAGTGGCCGAGTCGGCTGGGGCTGTTGAATACACCGACTGCATCTCTGCAGACGGGTAAGACTCCCCACAACGAGTGTTCTGCATCTGACATTAAACAATCTGATGGAGTGCCTTCAGTAATGCTGGAGCTTTGGGGAATGCGGAGTACCCCTTCATTTCTATCACCAGAAACTATCAGACTGGTAGAACTGGATAGGGTCCTATCCATGGATCAAATGGAACGGTTTTTCATTTAAACTGTGTACATATTCTAAATTGGAGTTTTTGAAACAATTGTTTTTACATTTAACTGTGTGGTAACAAAAATAGTACTTATGTTAAACTGAATTATTTGAAATAGAACTGTTTGATCATTTAACCGAGTGTAAACAAATGACTGATGTTTAATTGAATTGTTAGTGATACATAGCAATACTTGAAAATATCTGTGTACAAACAAATGATTAATAGTACATACAATTATATGTATTAGGTCCAAATAAACGAAACCATTTAACCGGGTCAAAAAATGACCTCAGGCTCGTTTAATAATTTTATCAACAAAATGTGTTTAAAAACCATATATATGTTTGATATATATGTATGGAAGTAAATAAGTAAGTAAAGTTGTCTCCCTTTAGTCGAGGACGACCAGAAGGCTCCCTTTTCAGTAGCTACTACACCGAGGTGTAGGGAAGGGCGCTACTCCTTTCCCAGGATTGCTCCACTTTACCCTTAATAAATACCTTATATTGCTGAGTATTAAGCAAGGATGTATCAGGTAAAATCTTTGGTATGACATAACCTGGGATTGAACCCAGGGTCCCGAACCATTGGCGAACACTCTACCCACTTGGCCAATGAGCCGGTTATGGAAGTAAATAAAGTAAAGTTGTCTCTCTTTTGTCGACGGTGACCTGAAGGCTCCCTTTTCAATAGCTACTACACCGAGGTGTAGGGGAGGGCACTACTCCTTTCCCTGGATTGCTCCACTTTACCCTTGATACGTACCTTATATTGCTGAGTGTTAAACAAAGAGGTATCAAGTACCATTTTTAAAGTCTTTGGTATGACGCGATTGAACCCTGGTCTCCTGGATCATTGGCAAACACCCTACCCACTAGGCCAATAATGGACTGTAATCCGACAATATATAAAGAAAAATTTGATAATAAGGTAATTCAAGTAGAAGAGATTTATTGAGAAGCAAAGTCGACAAAAATAACAAACGTCGATTCACTAATTAAACGGACAATTTTTTCTTGTTACACAAATTTTCCCTCGGTTTTTGTATTTTGCACTTTTAAACATCCATCGTTGATTTAACATCATTAATATCATCCCTCATAGCCCTGATGATGGTTCATTAGAACTGAAACGCTATAGTGTCGACTTTGTTTCTCAATAAATCTCTCATTCTATTTGGATTACCTTGTTATCAATTTATCTTCATATATACGTATAAAAGAGATTTGACATTAAATAACCTACAATAGCTGCTATACCATTAAACCAAACCAAACAAAAAAGCCAAACCTTACTATCAGTCGCAGTTCAGAGCATCAATGTTTTTTGTTTTTTTTTTGGTAGAGGTCTTCTGAAGGGAATACCGTCAACATATTCTAAGCCTCGCCGACGGTGGATATTGAATAGAGATGAAAGGAAGAAAGGAATGAATACAATGGGAAGATAAAAAGAAATAATTAGCTGATGATGGGGTTTCTTTCAAGATAATTTGACGCGCACGTGTGTTGTTTGCGAATGCATTGAAATGGGTGTCAAAATGCATCTTGGGTAATTAACGTCTATGCAAAAAAATCGTATACATGTGTACAACGAGAAAAGAAATAGGGGAGTCACGCGGCATAATGTCAAGAATGCGGTGTCGAAGTAAGTGAGTTCGTACTCCAGTCTCGCTGTTACGTTTACTTTCGGACTAATACCCTTGAGGGAAAGGCATGAACCCTCTTATCATCCCAGCTATGGGTTAGATAATATCACAGCTGTCTTCTATAAGGATGGCTTTGGCATTAAATAACCCACGGAGGTTGATAAGCTGTGAAAAAAGAAAGTAAAAAAGAAAGAAAGAAATAGATTTTATCAGGAAACAAATGTGCATTTTTTGAAAGACGATAAACCTGTTCAATAAACTTTATTAAACTGAATGGTCTGACTGTCGTTCAGTTGGTTGGTTGGTTGGTTTTGCTGCATGTTAGCCTCAGTTAGATTTCTTTTTTCAAGTAATAACATGGTTTCATGTGACTCACCATCCATAATCATTAGGGCGTGCCGACAGCATGGATTCCCTTGTCTCCCTTTCGCTATCCGTCCCTATAAGCTATTGCTCTGGGTATTTCCCCTAGATGGCACACAATGAAAGCTGAACTAATGAGCCATTACTGGTGTGTCCATGTTTAGGAGTCCATAGGAAAATGTTGCTTATGCGTTCATCGTTACTTCATTAGTATTACAAGTCATACGTGTCTTTCTTAGATGATTTGTGATATGGGAGGTATGTAGCCGTACAACTACTGTTTTATGGGCTGCTGCTTCGAGGTTTTGTTTTAAACAGCACTTTGCATCCTTGTGTATGCCATAAAACCAACCAATCTCATTTTTTTACCCCTCTGGAGAGATGTGGTCGACATTTTCAACATCCCCAGTCAATCGGAATGCCTGGTCCAAAAAGAATAATAGAAAGTGCACCTGTTTCCAAAAGTAAACACGACGCTGGCTATTCCCCAGCGGAAATATCACATAAGTTCGTGGGTGGCAAAACAAGAAGTAGACCTGTCTCCAAAAGTAAACAAGACGCACTTTGTCCTCCAGTGCAATTTCCACGTAAATTGCGTGGGTGGCATGCTAGAAGGAAGCGTGGCTACATGCTACGTGTATGTGAGGGATGTTATTACGAGAATTTGCGTGGGCATCTCGAATATTATATGACCAACAGAGATGAGGGGAGACGAGAGAGAAAGAAGACCGAAGAAAGCAATTACTATTCGTCTCGTCACTCTGGAATTTAGCCATGCTCCAGACGCCCCGGAGTTGAAAGATAGAGAAAGTCAGAGATGAACGAAACTCACGAAAGTAGAGAAATGAGGAGAAACTAAAACGATTCGGTGCCTTGAGGTGGCCCTGTACCAGTCGCGCAAAAGTAGAGAACGAAGCAGAAAGGTAGAGAGATTACACAGAAGAAGTGCCCCGTCGCCCCTGTGTGTGCATCTCAGCCGTCCCCGACTCTCTCCCTCACTTTACCCATACGCACATTTCTGGTAATAAAAGGAAAAGGAAAGAAGCATATTATATTTTTATACATCAGCGTTGTTCTCTTTCCATGCTGCACAACAGTTGGCACACATTCAAATGCTTTCAAGTATTACGATCTATCACTAATTATTCTATTGAATATTAACCATTTGTTTGCACTCAGTGAATTGGTTTTAAGTATTGCTATCTAACATAATTAATTCTATCTAATATTGACCATTTGTTTGCACACATATCTATTTGATATGAATTATTTGTCTGCACACAGTTAAATGGTTTAAAGTATTGCTATCTAACACAAATTTATTTGATATTAATTATTTGTTTGCACACAGTTAAATGGTTTCAAGTATTGCTATCTAACACAATTATATTTGATATTAATTATTTGTTTGCACACAGTTAAATGGTTTCAAGTATTACTATCTAACACAATTCGATTTAATATCAATTATTTGTTTGCAAACAGTTAAATGGTTTAAAGTATTGCTATCTAACACAATTATATTTGATATTAATTATTTGTTTGCAAACAGTTAAATGGTTTCAAGTATTGCTATTTAACACAATTTTATTTGATATTAATTATTGGTTTGCACACAGTTAAATGGTTTCAAGTATTGCTATCTAACACAATTCGATTTTATATCAATTATTTGTTTGCACACAGTTAAATGGTTTCAAGTATTGCTATCTAACACAATTTTATTTGATATTAATTATTTGTTTGCAAACAGTTAAATGGTTTCAAGTATTGCTATCTAACACAATTCGATTTGATATCAATTATTTGTTTGCAAACAGTTAAATGGTTTCAAGTATTGCTATCTAACACAATTCGATTTGATATCAATTATTTGTTTGCACACAGTTAAATGGTTTTAAGTATTGCTTTCTGATTCTAATTATTCTGAATAATTCAATTTGATTATAATCATCTGTTCGCACACTGTCACATTGTTTCAGGTATTGTTATCTAAGTAAGTTGGTGACCGTAGTCGAGGGTCACTCGATGGCTCCCTTCTCATTAACTACTACACCAAGGTGTAAGTGAAAACACTTTTCATTTCCCTGTATTGCTCCAGTTTCCTTTAGTACATACCTTATAAATGCTGAGTGTTAAGCAAGGAGGAATCAAGTACCATTTTTCTGAGTCTTTGGTATAAATCGACCTGGGTATGAACCTTTGACTACCAGACCATCGGCGAACACACCTAATACTCATAATTTTATTAAGTATTAATTATTTGTTTGCACACAGATGTTTTCAAATATTGCAATTTAACAGTAACAATTCTGAATAATTCTATGTAATATTAATCATTTGTTAGAACACAGTTAAATCGTTTTAAGTATTGATATTTAGCCCTAGTAATTCTATTCAACAATATTTATTCATTTATACGCAGAGGTTCCTAGTATTGCTATGTTATACTAATCATTCAATTTAACATTTATCTTTGTTTGCACACAGTTAAATTGGTTCAAGTAATGTAAATGATGCAATCGTTCTATTTGACCCATATATAAGACCCTCATAGGTGCTACCACTCCAGATCAGAGTGGATCTGGAAGAAAAAAACTCCACAAAGCTCTAGAACTCCACAAAGCTCTAGAAATTAAGCCTCAATATCAAATAGTTGAGTGTCATATCTAGGACTCTCGTTTGTTCGAGGTCTTACTCCTCGTCAGAGATGCAGACGGTGTATTATTCAGCTTCAGCTGACTGGGATGATAAAATTTTGATTGGGTGAATAAAAGTTTTGGGGTCCACAACGGGGGTATTTATTATGTACAAGTTGTTATAAACTAAAATTCTGGGAAATTAGAGATGTACAAAAACAGGCACATGCTAAAGCACCGTTTCTTTTCTTCCCCAAAATTTGCTTATCATCGAATATTGATAAAGTTTTCGTTGATTAAAGCAAGAAAAGACGAGGTTTCTTTTAAAAGACATTTTTCCTTAAAATTCTGAAGACCACATTTTTTGTTGTTTTGTTATCATATGCCTCCCTACAACTTTGTTAATTTGACTTTCTTTAATGAAATTACAAGTGAATCATTTTTATATTTTTTTGTATAATCTCATGGAGAATTAGTTTTGGTTTGCTTTGGTTAGGTTTTATGGCATATCAACCAATGTTGGTTATTTAATGACAAATCCTTTATATATATATATATTAAATATATATGATTTGGTTTGGTTGGGTTTTATGGCATATCAACCATTGTTGGTTATTT
Source organism: Sepioteuthis lessoniana (assembly GCA_963585895.1). Classification (NCBI taxonomy): domain Eukaryota; kingdom Metazoa; phylum Mollusca; class Cephalopoda; order Myopsida; family Loliginidae; genus Sepioteuthis; species Sepioteuthis lessoniana. The sequence goes on from CAUZXS010002212.1 coordinate 43,995, forward strand.
AATACCAAATCCTGTTTTTACATATATCTAAAATATATATGATTTGTAGAGACATTTGTAGATTTTTTAAACGAGCCTGAGTTTAATTTTTATACACTGTTAAATGGTTTAAAGTATTTCTATCTAACATGAATATTTCTATTTACTATTAATCATTTGTTTGCACACAGTTAAATGTTCAAACAGTTCTATTTCAAACAATTCAATTTAGCATAAATCATTTGTTTACACTCAGTTTAAATGTGAAACAGATCTATTTCAAACAATTCAATTTAGCATAAATCATTTGTTTACACTCAGTTTAAATGTGAAACAGATCTATTTCAAACAATTCAGTTTAGCATAAGCCATTTGTTTACACTCAGTTTAAATATCAAGTAGTTCGATTTGACCTATAGAGAGGACACTTTCAGGTGCTACCACTCTTCGTCAGAGCGGACCAGTGAGCGATAGCAATGAAGGAGTACTCTGCATTCCCCAAAGCTCCAGCATTACCAGAGCCTCACCATCAAATTATCTAGTGTTATATCCAGGACACTCGTTGATGGTGGGCGGCAGAGATGCCGTCGGTATATTCTACAGCCCCAACCGTCTGGGCTTCATGGAGAATTAGATTTTGTTAATATTTTTATAACCAGTTGTTGTCTTTTTTCGTACGGATAGTTTAATATTCAAGTTCAAAAGCCGTAAAATAAAAGTAAAATAAAGCTATTCTAGGCATGTTTTTTTTTACATTAGTTTAATCTTCTATGTATCTGGTTAATAGAATAGAAAAAATTCAGGTGAAACGTATTTCTTTTCTTTTATGAGTTATACGAGGTGCATACGATGAGTTTCCAGACTTTTATTGTATGGGCACTTTTATTGATAGTACACACATAAAACTCTATGCACTTGTACCGTTCCAACAACTTAGGGAGGCTGAGGAACTGTCTTGATGCCCATCTTGGTCAAATAGTCTGTGATAAGGATGGAGTTGTGAACTGGTGTATTGTCCTGGTGGAAATACCACTGAGCCGATTGGAAGAGTGCTGGCTTCTTCCGACGGAATCTCTTCCTGAACTCCCTTAAAACCTCAACATAGTAACCCTAACCCTAACCCTTTGGCCAATCAACTCTGGTGTATTGACTTCCTTACTCCTTCCACACCTCTCATCATCCCTCACAGACTCCCTGCCTTCCTTGAATCTCTTATCCCACTCAAAAACTGATGCTCGATTCATGCAAAATGCTCCTAAAGCAGTGGGAAACATTCCATATGTTTCTGTGGCATTTTTTCCTAGTTTAAAACACGATTTTATTGCTTATCGTTCTTCTAAAGTATCAGATTGCATTTTTGAAATCTCACCAGCTGTGACAATCAGGCTTTAGTAGGGTTTATTCCAATTGCTGCAGTAGCTGTTGAATTGAACCTGAAATCCTAAAAATTGGTCAGTCATCTCATAAGATGTATAGCAATAACATACTGAATTTTCAAGAGTCTACGATTATTCTAAATGCCCATACGAAAAAAAGTCTGGAAACTTATCGTATGCCCCACGTAAAAATGACATCCGTAGTCTAAATTCTTCCACTAATTGCAGATGATTGGGATTTTGTTTACGAATGTAAAAATACCGAATAAAGAAATATGCGAATAATACATTTTAGTCTTTGTTTCATATAGAATGGCTTTTCATTGGACGATATTTTTCTACGGAAGCTCGAGAGAGAACCAATAGAAAAACATCGCTTAAATGAGACAAATCTTTTCTGAAAATTTAATGACATAAAAAGCAACAATTGATTATTATGCTTTTAATATCCATACTATACAAGAAAAGGGGTATATTTTGTCAGTAATAAATCATAATGTTACCGATAAAAAGTGCGTCTATTTGTACAGGTCTTTTGGAAATCATAGTCTATTGCTATAAGCCTTTATATTTTTACTATTTCGGTTATATTTCCGAGAAACTAAAGGGTCCACAACTAAATTCGTCGGCAGTGACCCATGTGTTTTTGTCCGTACTAGGTCTGAATGTGAACGAGAAAATATTCTTTTCATCTTCAACACATCAGTAATATTAATAATCGATCATTTTGCAACATCTAAGACTCAAAAAATCGATTTTGTATTTATATAAAAATCAATTCATCTGTCAGTAAGTAACCATGACATGTTTTAATGGAGATTATGTGTCTGTCTGTAACCGAATCTACGTCACTACCGACGTCATAATTCCTTTAGTCATTTTCATAAAATTTTCTGTGATTTTACTTTATTAAGATTGTTAAGCAAAGTTTTTATATTATTTACTCTTTAGGCCTTATCTGTATTTATCTGAGAATTTTATCTGTTATGAGGAGGTGCCCGTGGTCTAATTGTTATCGTCGTAGGAAACGAACACGGCGACACGAGTTCAAATCCTGGACGAAACTCATTGCATTTCACATAGCACTAATACCCTTGGGAAAGGTATGAATCTAATTATTCTCCCTCCAGCTATGGGTAAATAGTAGGGCAGACTAGGTTCTTCAGCCTTGGTTAGGCAACTAGTCTAGGAGAAGGAAAACTCTGAATTCAAACCTGTTAAACTCCACTTAAAAATTGACCTTGTGTCATATCCTGCCCGAGCGGAGGAGTTGGTAAATAGGATTTATCTGACACTCCATCATGTCAGAATAGGCCACAAGGCCGTTTTATAGTGGGGGCCTCACACAGGTCGAAACCCATGCAAAGCAGGGTCAAAAATTCTTAGCTCCGTCGGCATTCCACTAATGGGATACCTCAAGCACCAAGCAGTGTACTTATTTCGACAAAGCAGGTAAAAGCCTGGGGTGGGGCGGAAACGGCCCCCACAAGCCAAGTGAAATGGATCTGAGTATACAATTTCCGCCCCAAAAAACATTGTCTTCACTCAGTACGTTTCTCTCGCGAGTGATGTTTTTATGCTTGGCTGTTGTGTTCATTTCAAAAAATTTGCATACGCTTCTCTCACAAATTCTCCTCGTTCGAGACCGTGTTTTATCTTAAATTGAAGTGTTAGGGCTGCGGAACACCCTATCATCATAGACTGGGATTAAAATATATATATATATATATATATATATACTGGATGATGTACCTTGAATATACGCACTTAAATCGGCGCCAGTAGGTGCCGTCAATGATGTTTAATCTTCAGGGTCATTAGGGAGTTTCGGGTCTTGCAACATCATACTCCCCTCACCAGAACGACCCGCCCCTCAGAGATGATCAAATTCTGAGTCACCTACCCTATAAGACGCTGAAACAAACTTATGGCTTGGACGGCTCGAAATAAAAAATCCCTCAGACCAACCGAGCAATATATATATTTATATATGTATATGTATATATTGTAGAGAAGTTCACCTACCTCGGTAGCAGTGTCTCATCAACTGAAAAAGACATCATCCTGCTGCTAACGAAGGCATGGACAGCTATCGATCATAAGGAAGTCAGACCTGACCGATAAAATGAAACGCAGTTTCTTCCAAGCAGCGGTCGTCTCGATACTGCTGTATGGATGCACTACTTGGACGCTAATAAAACGGCTGGAGAAAAAGCTAAACGGCATTTACATGAGAATGCTACGAGCAATACTGAACAAGTCCTGGAAGCAACACCCCACAAGGCACCAACTATACGGCCACCTGCCTCCCATCACGAAAACTATCCAAGATAAACGAACCAGACACGCAGGACACTGCTGGAGAAGCAGGGATGAGCTTATAAGTGATGTACTTCTATGGACCCCCACATATGGCCGAGCAAAAGCAGGACGACCAGCTCAAACATACATACAGTATATCTGTGAGGATACGGGATGTAGCCCTGAAGACCTGCCAGAGGCGATGAACGATAGGTGGCGAGAGAGGGTCAGGGATATCCGTGCTGGCGGCACGACATGGTGATGATATATATTGTCAAATCATACTGTTAACACAGATTTCTCCGACACTCTCTCTCTCTCTCTCTCTCTCTATTCGTCCCTAAAATCCATCGCTCTCGACAGGTCATCTAGTCTACATCCAATGTCCGCATAGAGCTGTTGTAGTTAAGTTCTTGCTGGTCGACCAACTCTGGCACGACAATGTGAAGGAGTCCGTCGGGGAATGTCTCTTTTGGGTTCGCCCTTACTTCTTCAGCAGTGTGTCCCGAATGTCGTGTTCGTCTTACTTGGATGGTTTTGAGATTGGAGGTAAGTGGTCATACAACTGTTATCTTGTGAGGTGTTGCTTCCAGGATTTGTTCAATATAGCTTGTAGCCTTTTTGTGCAATTACCGTCTAACTTTTTCTCAATACGTATTCTCAGCGTCCATTTTGTGCATCCGTACAGTAGTATGGACACTGCCACTGCTTGGAAGATATCCCGTATTATTTTATCAAATAGATCGGACTTTTATATTATCGATAGCCTATCGATGCCTTCACAACGCGCATATTATCGTCACTTTCAGTAAATGAGACACTACTGCCGAGGTATATGAACTTGTCTACTAGTTTCAAAGGACCAACATATATATATATATATATATATATATATGCGAGGATCCTTAAATATTTTCCAGACTTTTTTCGTATGGGCACTTTTATTGATAGTACACACATGAACCTCTAGTCCTCTTCGAAGTAATCTCCTCCGGCTGCAATGCATTTGTTGTACCGTTCCAACAACTTCTGGAAGGCCCCATGAAAATCCTTTAGTGTGAGCGTGTCAATGACCGTCACAGCCTCTTTTATCTCCTCAATTGTCTCATAACGACAGCCTCTGAGCGTACTTACTCCTCCCACGCCTCTCATCATCCCTGCCTTCCTTGAATCTCTTATCCCACTCAAAAACTGATGCTCGATTCATGCAAAATGGTCGAAAAGCAGTCTGAAGCATTCCATATGTTTCTATGGCATTTTTTCCAAGTTTAAAACACAATTTTATTGCATAGCAATTCTTCTAAAGTGTCCTCACGTCCAGATTGTATTTTTGAAATTCACCTGCAGTGACAATCAGGCTTTAGTAGGGTGTATTCCAATTAATGCTGTAGCTGTTGATTTGAACCTGAAATCCTAAAAATTGGTCAGTCATCTCATAAGATGTATAGCAATAACATACTGAAATTTTCAAGAGTCTTGGACAATCCTAAATGCCCGTACAAAAAAGTCTGGAAACTTATTGAAGGCACCACGTCTATGTGTGTGTGTGTGCGTGTGTTAGGATAGCGGGAAATAGAGTCAACAGCATTTGGTGACTGTTTCTTGTCCATGTGATCATGAAACCAAGCTTCACAGGCAAGGAACTGACAGTCACCAAACACCGCTGACTCTGTGTGTACGCAATCCTAACTTATATATATGCACTCAGCTAAATTTCTCTGTATTTTACTTGTTCAAATACGATGAAAAATTAATGATTTTTAAAAAATCCTTCCTGCCGCTTAGAAAGATCATATATAAATTCATATTTTCGTTGCTTCTCTCATTTGTTTCCGTAGATGACCTGACTATATTAGGAGAATACAAAATTTACAGGAATGTAAAGAACAGAATGGTAGATCTTGTCGTTGTTAATATCATCCTTCAAATTTCCCCGTGATTCGACAAGCCAGTCTATCCCTGTTTTATGCTATGGCGAATATTTCATGCATCTTTTTCATTACAAACTTTTACTTTTCTTTTCTTTTTTTTTTTTTTTTCTTTAATGAGTGTACTTCATAACATTCCGTTGGGTCTTTACTTGTCCACATTTGCAGCTGCGCAGACTTCATATGTTCACGCTTGCATACTGAAAATATGCACAAGAACTTATGCTGAAAATGATATTAACAATGAACTGCTATACAAATATCCCAAAAAGTATGTGAAATTTCTTATAAAGTAAAATAATTTTGGGTATGTAACAGTTAAAAATACAGAAGAAATGCATGAATCAAAAGACAAGATTATAGAACTCTAAACTTCCTTTTTGTTAGATCGTATTGTAGACTTCGTTGGTTAAATCTCTGATTCCAGTGTAATTTTAATGGCAAATCAATTTTCATGCCTAAGGCATCCTAATGGAAGAACATTAGTGGTACTATTGTGGCAGAGACAATATCACCCTGAAATAATGAAGATGATAATAGTATTGATAAAGAGAGATATGCCGTAAAACAGAAAATGCCAAATGAAAAAGAGGCGTCTTCGAATAACTAAGATGTTGATATGCCATAAAAACTTTGAAATATTAATATTACAGATTTTATTTAGAAGGCGAAATACAATCTTTTGTAAGCGTACAAAAGATATCTGATTATTAATTTAAAAAATAGAATTAAGAATGTCTTTATCGAGAGATTGATTTTATTGATGAACAAGACAACATGAATCTATGTAAAATTTACCAAAATTGCTCAGATCTATCAATAGATAAACTTAGAACAATGACAATAAGGTCAAAGTACCGAAAGAGGAAACGAGTGTTGAGTTTTTGTATTTTAGAAGTGTATCAGGAAATGGGTCAACCCCGTTCCTAATAAAAGGAGCAAGCGGGCAGTAAAGTTGAGTAGAGTTGATTTGGAGACTCAAAGAAGAGAGGAAGCGATGTCAGAGATTGGAATAAAGCGTCCGCTAACTTGTACTGTTAATATAAGTACAAAGAAGCGAATTACTTCTTCCAACAGCTAAGACTATTATTATTACTACTATTTCTACAAATAAGAATGGAAACGTCGATAAAGCTACAATAATCATAAAGGGTTTAAACAAAGCCACCTTACTTCTTTAACGAAATTAAACGAAGTATTTTTTGTTTTGTTTTGTTGATTATCGTTCATATACAAGAGACATTAAACTTTTTGCTACGAGAATTCTATTTATTATATGTATTGTTAATGTTATATATGTAAAAAAAAATTGTCTCTCTAAAATCGGATGGTGAGTGAAATCGAATCGACATTTGAAAGTAGAGACTTAGGTCTAAACTGCAATAATGAACCATACAGGACCAACGGCCGGTCTTGTGGATGAAGTCGGCCCAGTGGGGTTAGGATACGGTGTCACAGGGACGCCTTGACTAGAGATCGCGTTACAAATGACACCATGCGAGAGGATTAGCGTTACACTATTTAACACATAGCTTGGGGGATAACGGGATTCATGCCTTTCCCAAGTGGATTTTGTTTTAAAGTGATCGTAATGGAGCGACTGGAGTTTGAACTCGCGTACCAATCTATTAAATGAATGCGCTAGCCTTTCAGGAAATTTAGGATACGCTGACTGGATTCCATGCAACTAGTCATCACGTCCTCTCTACCAAAAAAAAGGGGGTGGATATGACACAAAATTGCATCTGATGATGAGACTTCAGTTTTGAAGATCTGTGGACGGAGGACTGCCCCTTCCTAAATAGATAAACAACATACTATAGTTGTCTGACTGGCTGCTTGGGTCCTATGATGTTCCAGTGAGAGTTTACTGTCAGTGTTTACAGCAGTTGGAAATGGTGTGTGATATTGCGTTAATATAGTGCTTCATTTGTATTTCAGCTTTATTATTTCATATTAATCTCGGTCTTATTTTGTTAAATATGTTCACTAAATACAAGTTAAAGCAGTTAATGTTTTTACCTGCCTGCTGGAGTTATAGTAAGTAGTGTACATCAATTGTTAGAATTACTATTCCATTAGTTGACCACTCGGTGGCAAAGGTTTGGATTTTAGTCTGGCCAAACAATCAACCGCTTTTTTTGTGGAGATTTTTTCTGGCTTAAAAGTTCGTCTTGTATATTACAATTTCCCGGGATTTGCAGATTAATCCAGGATGAGAAGTTAAAGAAAATTTTACCGTTGGAAATTATCAGCCATATATTGTGAACTTTTTAAAATCCCTTGGCCCTGTCCCAATGACAGGGCAAAGAGATTTGCTGACCATATTCCCGGCTGAGGGGTAAGACACCTCCAGCCACAAAAGAAGGGTCCTGAATCGGACAATGATTTTCATCTGATGATGAGGCACCACTTCTGGGGAATTGATAAGTGTGGAGAACATTCCTTCGCTGACATTTTTCTCTCGTCGTGAGAAATAGAATCGGTGATCCGAGTTCAAATCCTGAACAAGGATGTTTGCATTTCCCTTTGAGCTAATGCCGTAGGAAAGAAATGAACCTATCTCTTATCAACCAAGCAATGGACAGATAATAATGCAGATTGGATTTTTTAGCTTTTGTTAGACACCTCCGAAATCAAGCTTGCTGTAATCCGCTGAAGATTTATAAATGATTATAATTGGTTAAAAATGAATTTTAAACAATTTTCGAATGAAAATATTTCTTAAATTATTTTGAGTTTTATTACTTGAAATTTTTGTCGTTTGTAAAATCTCAAGGAAATTTTAAAAAAGAGTGCGAAAGTACCGATTAGTCAGTAAATGCCAGAATACAGATACAATAATGATATCTTCACGAGCATATATATACCGCCCATTTTTCAATTGGATAGAGTATGTGCCAAAAGCCCGGGAGACCAACGTTCAATCCCAGGTCGAATCATAACAAAATACTTGATACCGCCTTGGGCGCTTAGGATGGTTTAATGGTTAGCAAGCTAGACTAACAGACTTTACAAGTGAGTTCGAGTCATTGGATGCTCCTATTCATTCGGCCTTGTGCCACATCTAAACAAAAGGCCTAGTAAATTACTAACTGATGCCGACTTGCTTAACAATCGGTATTATAAGGTACGGATCTAGGGTAGAGTGGTGCAATCAAGGGAAAGGTGCTGTAGCGAATGAAAAGAGAACCATCAGGTCACCCTCTTTACTTACTTAATATATATATATATATATATATATATATATATATATATATATATATATATATTAAAGACTTTTTAATTCGTAAAATCGTTACTGAGTACATAGCAGAAAAAGGCAGAGCAATATCACAGTTTATTGTTTGTTATTTTCATGTCATATCAACCTTCCCGGGTTATTTAATGCTAAATCCATCCATTTTAGAAGGACAGTAGTGATACTATTTAATCCATAGAGAGGAAGATAAAGGGGGTTCATTCATACCTTTCTCAAGGGTATTTGTCCGAAAGTGAACTTAATAGCGTGACTGGAGTTCGAATTCGCGTACTACGACTCCGCCAGCCAACGATTTAACCATTACACCATCACACTTGAAACAATTGTAAAAGATATATGACATGATAGAAAACTTGTGACTTTGAGTCTCACGATTATGGTCCTCATGTGAGCCAGTATTCCAGGTTTTTAGACTAAAACAATTTGATTCTCACTTTACTTGGTTCATTATATCTCTTGTAGCTTCATGTGTTTTAAAATCGAGAGACAAAACGCAATCCTCAGGAGAAAAAACAACAACAAAAAACAAACAAAACAAAGAAATAGATAAATAGATAAAGGCAATCTCATTTGATGAGTGCACTTTTTAAATACGTGAAACTAATAGTAATGATTAAACATGCATTTGAGTTTTGATCTTTACTGGCCAGGTATGAGCTGTGAAAAACATTTTTAAAACTATTTCTTACTTCCATTATATATATATATATATATATATATAGACGACGTTCATTAAATAAGTTTCCAGGCTTTTTTCTGGAAGGCCCCATTGAAGTTCACTTGTGTGAGCGTGTCAATGACCTTCGTCACAGCCTCTTTCATCTGCTCAGTTGTTTCATAACGACAGCCTTTGAGCTGAGGGAATAACCAAAAGTCACAGGGAGCAAGGTCTGGACTATAGGGACGGTGACAAACTGTGTTGATACCCATCTTGGTCAAATAGTCAGTGACAAGGATGGAGTTGTGGACTGGTGCATTGTCCTGGTGAAAATACCACTGACTTAATTTGAAGAGTGCTGGCCTCTTCCGACGGAATCTCTTCCTGAACTCCCTTAAAACCTCAACATAGTAACCGTAATCCTAACCCTTTGGCCAATCAACTCTGGTGTATTGACTTCCTTACTCTTCCCATACCTCTCATCATCCCTCACAGACTCTCTGGCTTCCTTGAATCGCTTATGCCACTCAAAAACTGATGCTCTATTCATGCAAGACGGTCGAAAAGCAGTTTGAAGCATTCCATTGGTTTCTGTGGCATTTTTTCCAAGTTTAAAACAGAATTTTATTGCATATCATTCTTATAAAGTGTCCTCACATCCAGATTGCATTTTTAAAATTTACCAGCTGTGACAATTAGGCTTTACTAGGGTGTATTCCAATTCCTGCTGTTGCTGTTCATTTGAACCTGAAATCACAAAAATTGTTCTGTTATCTCATAAGATGTATAGCAATAAGATACTGAATTTCCAAGCGTCTACGACAATCCTAAATGCCTGTACAAAAAAAGTCTGGAAACCTATTGCATGCACCACGTATATATATATATATATATATATATATATATATTAGGGTGCATGAAATGCCCAACTTTTTCAAAAATTTCAAAAGATTTATTTGTACTCAATTTAGTTTTATTCCATTTGTATAAATAGGCTTTCATGCAAAAAATTGTGGAATTTTGCTTACTTGTCGTTTTATGTCAATTATTTTATGGAGGATATAAGAAAAACTAAATAGAAATTTCTAATTAGTTCGTTTTATGACTTTTTAGATAAAAAATGCATGTAGCTTATAAGCCTGTATCAAAATGCATGAATATTTGATGCACTATAATTTTAAATTTAACCAGCTCATTGACCTAGTGGGTAGAGTATTCGCCAATGCTCCGGGCGACCGAGGTTCAATCTGAGGTCGCGTCATACAAAAGACATTAAAAATGGTACTGGATACCTCCTGGCTTAGCAGAGGAGATATACGAATTCAGAAAAAAGTTTTATCTTGATTGGTTACCCTGGACAAGCTAGAGTACCCAGTCCACTCTACAATTTCACCCATAGCTAATGATCAGAGAAAAGATATGGGTTCATGCCTTTCCATAAAGGTATTAGCATGAAGTGAACGTATACAATCTTGACTAAAATTTGAACACGTCTTTCCGATTCCATTACCATGCCATCTTGAACAAATCCTGGAAGCAATACCCCACGAAAAAAAAAAACAAAAAAACAATTACTTCTCATCACAAAAAAATTCCAAGACGTACAAAATATGCGGGATACTGCTGGGGAAAAAAAGGACGAGCTCATAAGAGACGTTCTTCTATGGACTTCTACACATAAACGTGCCAGTGTTTGCCGACTAGCAAGAACTTATTTAAATCGTCTCTGTGTGGACACTAGATGCAATTTGGAAGACCTACCGTGAGCGATGGATAATAGGGACAGATGGAGAGAGAAAGGCGGGTAAATCCGAGCTGTCATCGCGACTTGATGATGATATACGAGGATCATTAAATAAGTTTCCAGACTTTTTTCGTATAGGCACTGTTATTGATAGTACACACATGAAACTATAGTCCCCTTCGAAGTAGTCTCCTCCGGCTGCAATGCGCTTGTTTTACCGTTCCAACAAATTCTCGAAGACCCCATGGAAGTCCTCTTGTGTGAGCGTGTCAATGACTTTCGTCACAGCCTCTTTCATCTCCTCAGTTGTCTCATAATGACATCCTCTGATCTTAAGGAATAACCAAAAGTCACAGGGAGAAAGGTCTCGACTATAGGAAGGCTGAGGAATTGTCTTGATGCCCATCTTGGTCAAATAGTCTGTGACAAGGATGGAGTTGTGGACTGGTGTATTTTCCTGGTGGAAAGGCCACTAACCTGATTTGAAGAGTGCTGGCCTCTTCCAACGGAATCTCTTCCTGAACTCCCTTAAAACCTCAACATAGTAACTCTAACCCTAGCCCTTGGCCAATCAACTCAGGTGTATTGACTTCCTTACCCTTCCACGCCTCTCATCATCCCTCAAAGACTCTTATGCCACTCAAAAACTGATACTCGATTCATGAAAGATGGTCGAAAAGCAGTCTGAAGCATTCCATAGGTTTCTGTGGCATTTTTTCCATGTTTAAAACAGAATTTTATTGCATATCGTTCTTCTAAAATGTCCTCACGTCCAGATTGCATTTTTGAAATTCACCAGCTGTGACACTCAGGATTTAGTAGGGTGTATTCCAATTGCTGCTATAGCTGTTCATTTGAACCTGAAATCATAAAAATTGGTTAGTCATCTCATAAGATGTATAGCAATAACATACTGAATTTTCAATAGCCTACGACAATTTTAAATGACCGTACGAAAAAATCTGGAAACCTATTGAATGTACCACGTATATTTATGAGTGTGTTTGTGTTTGTGTGTGTGCAACTTGCAATTCTGTAAGCCTGTTTGGAGACGGGAATAGAAAACCCAAATCTATAAGGATGTATTTAGCTAACCAACTTCTCGACAACGAGCAGGATGTGACACATGGTCAATTTTAATGCGGAGTACAGCTGGTTTCAATTTAGAGTATTTCTTCTCCTAGACTGGTTCCCGAACCAATGTTAAAGAATTCAGTCTGCCTTGAAATTTAGTAATAGCTGCAGAGCGGGGGGGTGTTGCTGACAACAGATAGATTTATGTCTTTCCCAATGGTATTTGTGTGAACTGAAATGCCAAACTGCCTGAATTTCAACTTGGAAGACCAATTCTAATTCCTTTGATAATGACTGTTACGTTAAGCGTGTAAAAAATCTGGATGGATGTAGATGAAGTGAAAACATGTTTTCTTTATATATACAAACACACACACACACACACACACTCTCTCTCTCTCTCACACACACACACACACACACACACATATATATATATATAGATATAGATATATAAATGCATGTGCATTTTTACAGTCACGCAACCGTTGTCTCTGAAAATGTTTTTCTTTATGGATGTTTTCTTTTTGTTCTTTTTCCTTATAATTTCTTTTACCTCCTTTTGCCGTAAACTAGTCTTGTATATATTTTTCTTCCACTATCTTCTTGACACCAGTGTGCCTTTCAACAATGCATACCGCCATCCACTATAGCCCTAAGTCTAACCTGAAACTACATACCACCTCTCCTTCAGTAACTCTTCTTCTTCTTCTTCTTCTTCTTCTTCTTCTTCTTCTTCTTCTTCTTCTTCTTCACATCTACACTTTTCCCCTTCCCCTCCTTCTTCTTTTTCTTGCATTTAAAACGCAGACCTCATTTCCGTTGATCATCCCATTGTTATACATTTAAAATAGCAGACTTCTCGCTACCATGCTTTTGTTCAGTCATTCTCTCTCTCTCTCTCTCTCTCTCTCTCTCTCTCTCTCTCTCTCTCTCTCTCTGTTTCTTTTTATTTTGCTTCTTCCTTCGAAAGGAGATCCGTCAGTCAAAAGCATCTCTTGAATTATAAGAACCAATCATCTTAGCATTTTCCATTTCTTAAATCCCCTTCCATACTTAGTTCCATGTTTTATCTCCAAAACGTTTCGCAAAATATCTCGAAAGAAATCTACCTTCTTGTAACGTGTATATGCAAGAACTCTCTTTGGCAAAACCGTTATTGATATTGAATATAGAATCACCAAAACCAAGTTCGAATTTAAGAATACGCTGACTCAATTCCGAGCAGATGGGTAAGACATTCCACAAAAAAAATGTTGAGGTGTCTTGGATATGGAAGTTTACTAAGCTTTTTGCTTAGATGTGGCACGAGGCCATATGAGGTATCTTGGATATGACACTAAACTCTATCTGATTGTGAGGCTCGTATTTTGAAGATTGGGGAGTGTAGAGTACCTTTTCATTACTATTACTCCCAGATACACTCAGACCCGGAGTGGTATTACCTGTTAGGGTCCCATCTGTGGATCAAACAGATCTGTTTTAAAATGATTCATACTCAATGGAAACGTTGGCAAAACAAAGCAACAAAACAAAAAACACTTTAAACTATTACACAAAAATTTAAATATGAACATATAGCGAATGCAATTCCCTAACCGTTAAGATCAATCAGCTGAGATGGTTTACGTTCACTTTAGGTGGTGAGAAAGATACGAACCAACTTCTATCCTTGCTCTTTCCTATCACTCGTAACTTGAGAAAACGTATAATCACTTTGATGCCATGATTGAGTTAATGATACAATCCTGTAAAGACTGTTATATAATTGCGGAATGATTTTTTTTATATTATCATTTTTCGTTGGTTATATCTTATCATTCGGTTTAGTTAGGCTTTGAACTGTTCGGCTCTTAGTGCAGGTGTTCACGCTCGTGCGCAGAGGATATGACAATCACAAATGTCATAATGAAAACCTCAGGTGGGAAATAGGACTGGGGTGTGAATGACGTCATGCCCGGAAGCGATGGGCTGGGAATTTTGGTGATTATTGAAAAAAGCAGTTAGTTGAGATTCGAACCTGGGCGAGGGCAGTCCAGCTGAGGGCTATGGGATGCGCGGAGCGTTTATTGGCTCAGTGAGTTAAGCTTGGACTCTGGGCCGGCCATTTCAGTTGGGGAGTTGACTGAAGGACGATGTAGGAACAGTCAGCATAGTAAAAATTGTGTGTCTTACCTCGTGTCGAAAAACTAAAAGTCAAAAAAAGTTAATAAACGTTTCGTACCTGAACTAAAGAAAGTCGTCAGTGTTTCAGGATTTCTATGCATATGAACATTTTAGATATCAATATTTTGGAAATGCTGCAAGACTGCTTTGATTTCGAATTAAGATGCTTGATTCAATTTTTCCGCCCAAACAACGAGTAAAATAGACTGGTCAATTTAGGGTTTTTGGGGTGGGGGAGCTATTCTCGAAGAAAAGCACTGAATTCGATTTCTAGTGGGACCAGGGAGATTACTCTTTGGAAATTCCTATGAAAAAGCAAGAAAAAGCGTCCAGAAGCGCCTCATTCGGTGAAATATTCGAAGAGTTTAAAGAGCTGATTAATACAAGTGAGTTCGATTCTCACTGGGCTCCATAGATCTAGCCTTGTGGCAGACTTGGTCAAGCTTAGTAAATCACTACAGTTGTTAAAGAAGTCGATTGTTTGCATGAATCCATCTGTTTTCCTTTCAGTGATGGGTAAATTGTAAAACAGACTCGATTTTTTGGCTTAGGTTAGGCAACCAGCCTAAGAAAAGGAAATTTCTGAATAGACCTTGTATTGCATCCTGCTTATGGTGGAAAGAGTGGGTGAATATAAACGTAAGAAAATCCCACCCCAGCAGGGACTTTATGTAACTAAGTAATAAAATAAAGTAAAGTTGTCTCCCTTAGTCGAGGGCAACCCGAAAGCTCCCTTTTCCTTAGCCACTACACCAAGGTGTAGGGAAGGGCGCTACTCCTTTCCCTGGATTGCTCCACTTTACCCTTGATACGTACCTTATACTGCTGGGTGTTAAGCAAGGAGGTATCAAGTACCATTTTTAAAGTCTTTGGTATGACCCGACCTGGGATTGAACCCAGGTCTCCCGGACCATTGGCAAACACTCTACCCACTAGACCAATGAGCTGGTCAAGTAATAGAAGTAGTCATTTATTAAGCATGGTTTAGTTTGGCATAAGATCTGAACGAAGGAGCACCTGGTTAGAATAGAACTTACTTACAATCGTCTTCAAGACGAGATTGTTAACAATTGTATCATGCGAAGCGTCTTGATACTAATAAATGTTGTAAATGGTTATACAAATAAATAGATAGATAAATAAAAGTTGCAGTTACCCTCGCAGTCGATTTTGAAATAATCCGATATTTTAGGCAGTTGGAAAGACGTGGCCTCGGCCACCCGATTTCTTACCTCGAACTCTCAGACCCCCGATTTTCATTCTGAAGACCGCTGGGATTGCAAAGTTTACTATTTGGCATGTTCAATCAGGTCTTCTGACTTGTTCGGTTTCTCTGGTTTAATGGCATATCAAGCTTTTCAAGTTATTCAATGCCGAATCCAACCTTTTGTGAAGGACAGTAGTGGTACTATTTAACCCATAGATAGGAAGGTAAGGGGCTTCATACGTTTCCCTAGAGTATTTGTCCGAAAGGGAACGTAATAGCGCGTCTGGAGATCGAACTCGCGTACTACGATTCCGCAGTTTATCGCTTTAACCATTACACCACGAGGACACCTCCCTTGGCTGCCATCAGGTGATATGTTTGTATCTCAAAATCTCAGAGACTTTTGTGAGTCGAATTCTCCAGGATGGATTCTGGTGTGTGTATACACCTTTTAAATGTATGGTCAAATTTCAATTTCTTGCACAATTCCCAGTGGATCACCTAGTATCTAGTCTTATACTCTTTTTGCGGTAATTCATCTTCCAACAATAAATGAATAGAAGGACAGACTTGTAGACTGATATGGCAACCAATCTAGAAGAAAGAAAACCCTGAATTCCAATCAGACTTGAAGGGGATGGGCTTCGTCAGATTATTCCTTTCCAAGACATGCTACACGAGTTGCGCCCCCACGACTAAAACATAGTACCAAATAAATTTATGTGATGGCCTAAAAATAAAACAAAACTAAAAACGGTAGTAACGGTTTGGTTTCTTTGCTTAATGGCATATCAACCTTCGTGGGTTATTTAAGGCCAAACCAGTAGTCGTACTATTTGTTGCATAGTCAACAATAACGATGACTTCAATAAACAGTTCTATTTCAAACAATTCACTTTAGCATAAGTACACAGTTTACTTATCAAAAACATTTCTAATTCAAGCTATTCAATTTAGTCAAACAGTTCTATTTCAAACTATTCAGTTTAGCGTATAAAAACAGATCCTTATCAAACAATCAAGTTTAGCATAAGTACGCAGTTAAAATGTCGAGACAGTCTTATTTCAAGCAATTCACCTTAGCATAAGTATACAGTTTAAATGTCAAAACAGTTCTATTTCAAACAATTCAGTTTAGCATAAGTACGCAGCTTAAATGTCGAAACAGTTTTATTTCAAGCAATTCAGTTTAGCATAAGTACACAGTTTTGTTCTATTTGACCCATAGACAGGACCCTATCTGGTGCTGCCACTCTGGGCCAGAGTAGACTTGGGAGCGATTATTTTTTTAATTCCTTGATAGCTGATTTAACTGTCAGGTTTATGGAAACTTTAATGATACGTGTTACTACCATGATTAGCTGATGAAATATTGTCCAGTCGGCTGGGGCTGTACAATACACCGACTGCTTTGCTGCTGAGGGGTAGGACAACCCAACGAGTGTCCTAGATATGACACTAAACAATCTGATAGTGACTCTCGAGCAATGCTGGAGCTTTGGGGAATGCCATTGCTCCCAGGTTCCCTCTGGCACCGAATGGTAGCACTAGATAGGGTCCTATCTATGGGTCAGATAGAACTGTGAACTTATGCTAAACTGAATCCCTTGAAATAGAACTGTTTTGGCATTTAAACTGCGTACTTATGCTATACTGAATTGTTTGAAATGGAACTGCTTTTGCATGCAAAACTGAATTGCTTTAAATAGAACTGTTTTTGACATTGAAACTGTGTACTTAAGCTGAACTGAATTGTTTGAAATAAAACTATTTTTCGTATAAAAATGGATTTGGCATTAAATAACCTACAAAGATTGATATGCCATTAAATCCAAACAAACAAAGAAACTGATGAAATGATTTAGATATATTATATATGCAAAGACATTTTTTTAATTCAGTCGGAGTTTGCAGTTTGGGCCAGAGATGGGCGAGAAAGGCAAAGAAATTGGGCGAAAGGGGCAAAGGAATTGGGACAGGTGTTTCTTTGTCTGCTCCCGTATGTCTGATAGCGTTTCTATGACGCAATGGAAGATCTTTCACTCTGTTTCTGGCATCTTTCGATTGTCTGACTGCAGTAAATGAAAATGTTACGGTCAGTAATCGTCTTTCGTATTTTGAAACAATGAGCTTGTCTTGTATTTGAAGACTATAACATCTATTAATATTTGAGATTATGCTGGGTCCGTCAGCCAACGTCACACATGTTCTGTTTGATCACTTTATGTTACAATATATTAGTCCACTTAACCGAAATCCTGGGTGAAATTGTTTAATATGTTAATGTTTTACGTACTTTCGTACGGCTCTCCAAGTTTTTACCGCTTTCTTACATATATCGGTTCAAAGAGAGCTATACATTGTTTAAAATCTAGTGCGAATATATACGGGCAGAGGTTGGTTGGTTTAAAAGGTGTATCGACAAATTAAATATGTTATACGTGGCCTATAGAGAGTTGAATCAACCAAGGGAGACAACCCACTGACATTTGAGATTTTTTTATAGTATGGCAACCGGTGTCAGTAGTAGGCTTACAGAAGGATGGGCTTTTCTGTCCAAGATCGGTTACATGAGTAGCATCCCAGGATCAAACCAGATTACGAGATATGTCAACCTTTTCGGCCATCCCTTGTAGCTAATCAAAATTTGATTTATATTTTTGTTATTAGACACACTAGGATCGAGATAAAAATATGCGTAAATGTTTAGATAAAAACTAACAAGCTCAAAACTCACTACTGTCGGGTTCACTAATTTTACAAGGATATAAATGTCCATGAGAAATATTAAATTCTGCAGACACTTCCAATTGAAATGGGCGAAAAGCATGTGACTTAAATGGCAGCGTCTTTAAGAATGAAATATTTGCCGCCCAGGATTCCTTAGTTGGCTCAAAATGGCAAACGTAGACAAAACCAAGCGGACGTAAGTCAAAAAGGAGGAAGAAGACTAGCGAAGCAAAACAGAGGGTCATTATGGTGAAGCGGACGTGGACATGTGAGAATATATGGCAAAGTCCATGTGAAGGGATTAGAGCGTAACTGATTTTATTACCATCACTGAAAGGGGCGTAACTCTACAGATGAGCGCTTCACTGGCGTGAGAAACGTTGCAGTATGAACAAGTGATTTGACCCCCACCAACCCACCAAAAAAAAAACAACGGAATTGGATTTGATTTAGATAAATACGAATTTTTATCGAAAGTATAACACACACACACACATGTATATATATATATATATATATATATATATATATATATATATAATAAATGTGCAAATATGAAAACATAAAACTCACACACACACGAGGTCTTCAGAATAATTGTTTGCCAACGTTAAACTTATCCTTATTGTTGTTGTTGCTGTTGTTGTTAATTAATTATAAATGAATCCATCCCCTGAAGACCTTGTGTTTTTCAAATTCACACATTCTCATACCATCGGATTCACTTCCATTTTACCATATATACATATATATATATAAGTTGGAAGACGGAAGTAAAAGGGCGACCCGAAGGCTCACTTTTCAAAAGCTACTATACCGAGATATAGTGAAGGTTGCTACCCCTTTCCCTGAATTGCTCCACGTACCCGTGATACGTACCTTATAATGCTAAGTCATCAAGTACACTTTTTACAGTCTTTAGCATGACCTTACCTGGGATTGAACTCTGCTCTCTCTCTCTGTCTCCACCTCTCTAAACATATATATAAAAAAAATTTCGTCGTAGGTCCAAAGAGAGAAAAAAATAGATATTTCAAAATGAATTGGTCCTCAAAGAGATTTGTATTTCCTTAAGAATTATTTCTTTCTTTTGTTCTTACATACGTGTATGTTTCCAGCTTGTTGCTTTCCTCAGAAAATATCTGTGGCACAAGGCCATATAAAGGAGGCACCCAATGAGACTGGAACTCACTTGTGTAGGTCTGTTAATAGAATGTTTTTGAAGGTTTTGTATAGGTTTATGCATGTGTTTATTTGAGTGTGTTTATGTGTGGTTAATAAATATGACGGAAAAATGAAAATCAAGTTATCAAAATTGATGGTTCATTCGTTTCAATAAATCACATTAGATAGTACAAAATTGTCTTTTCAAAACAATAATTTTTATCTATTTCTTTTCTGTAACATATTTATCTATTTCTTTTCTGTAGCATTTTTATCTTTTTCTTTTCTGTAGCATTTTTATATATTTCATTTCTATAGCATTTTTATCTATTTCATTTCTGTAGCATTTTTATCTTTTTCTTTTCTGTAGCATTTTTATCTATTTCTTTTCTGTAGCATTTTTGTCCATTTCATTTCTATGGCATTTTTATCTATTTCTTTTCTGTAGCATTTTTATCTATTTCTTTTCTGTAGCATTTTTATCTTTTTCTTTTCTGTTGCATTTTTAGCTATTTCTTTTCTGTAGCATTTTTATATATTTCATTTCAGTAGCATTTTTATCTTTTTCTTTTCTGTAGCATTTTTATCTATTTCATTTCTGTAACATATTTATTTATTTCTTTTCTGTAACATATTTATCTATTTCTTTTCTGTAACATATTTATTTATTTCATTTCTGTAGCATTTTTATGTATTTCTTTTCTTTAGCATTTTTATCTATTTCATTTCTATAGCATTTTTATCTTTTTCTTTTCTGTAGCATTTTTATCTATTTCATTTCTGTAGCATCTTTGTCTATTTCATTTCTGTAGCATTTTTATCTATTTCTTTTCTGTAGCATTTTTATCTATTTCTTTTCTGTAGCATTTTGATCTATTTCTTTTCTGAAGCATTTTGATCTATTTCATTTCTATAGCATTTTGATCTATTTCATTTCTATAGCATTTTTATCTATTTCATTTCTGTAGCATTTTTATCTATTTCTTTTCTGTTGCATTTTTATCTATTCCTTTTCTATAGCATTTTTATCTTTTTCTTTTCTGTAGCATTTTTATCTATTTCATTTTTGTAGTATTTTTATCTATTTCATTTCTGTAGCATTTTTATATCTTTCATTTCAGTAGCATTTTTGTCTATTTCTTTTCTGTTGCATTATTATCTTTTTCATTTCTGTAGCATTTTTATCTATTTCATTTCTATAGCATTAAAAACTCTTTGGCGGTGATGCCCAAGTATGAGAGTTCTGAGTGTCGGGTACCCTTCTACTACCAACATTAAACTCTGACCCGGAGCGGTAGTATCTGTGAGGGTACCATCTATGGGTAAAATAGATGTTTAAAAATTACTTGTATTCCATTGGATCGTATGAAAAAAAAACTATTTGGAAACAACCACAAAAATACAAATATGAATATATGATGAATGCGGTTCTTAAAAGTGTAGGCGTAAAATATCCCTAGACGGGTTGACATGTCATTAAAATCAATCAACAAGTCTTAATTCGAACAGGTACCCTTAGACAATTATAATACAATACATATTCAATTTCACACACAAAAAAAACTTAAATAAATTTTGTTGTCTTCAATCCTTTTCATCAGTTACTGACGACAATAAAAGACATCCTTAGTCGGATTTAAGAAAGGCTAAAACATTGTGAACCTAATATGTAAGCTGAGGTCAATAGCCTTTCTCTCTCTCCCATCTGTCTCTCTATATATATTGTCAACCACAGACAGACCTGCTTCGTTCTATCAGAACTTTTCTGTGTGGTTAAACAGGATAGATTCCCGAAGCTAGGATCGAAAACCGTTTAACTCAAACGCTAATCCAAGATTCTACCACTCAGCCACGAGGAAACAAACGCAAGCAAAGGAAATTTAAACGCTTATGTATCACAATTGTTTTTGTTCACATATATCCGCTTAACAGCTACCGAGAGCTCGATTCATATGAAAAGCCTTGCATTATGATAGTGGCAAACCATTTGCTTCCCTCGCTATATATATATATATATATATATATAATTGCTAGTGGCAAACCCTTTACTTCCCTCGCTATATATATATATATATATATATATATATAATTTCTCAAAATACTAAAATGAATGTTGTTGCATTCAATTTTTTTATCAGTAACTTAAAATAAAACAGCTTACTGGAGAAACTCTGTTGAGCCTCCTTCATCAGCTCGAAAATGTGCGACTTTTTCATTGTTTGAACTCTTTTCTTTTTGTATTCATATTATAATCGTATTTCAGTATCCAAAGAATCTTGCTAAAATGTTTAGAGGTATTTTATCAACATTGGCCCGTACAATACGCTGACTGTATCTCCACTGAGGAGTAAGACTCCCACCCATCCAACAAGGGTTCTGAATATGACACAAAACCATCTGATGAGCAGATTCCAGTTCTGGTTCTCTGGAGAATGTGGAGTACCCCTTCAGTGCCATTACTCCCAGGTCCACTATGTCTCAGAATGGTTGTACCTGATAGGCTACCATCTAGGAGTCAAATAGAATTGTTTAAGCATTTAACTGTGTACAGATGTTACATAGCCATGATATGGCTACGCGAAACGTAAATAAAATGTTCGTAACTTATATACATAGAACATAGGAATCCCGAAACTCGTAAAACACTTGACGACTTCTGAGTTCAGGTACGAAACTTTTTATTACCTTTGAATTTAATGGTTCTTCGACATAAGGAGAGAGATACACATTCTTTCTATTCTGGCTTTTTCATCTGCCCCCCACCCCATCTCGTGCGACACCTGCCCAAAGCCTCCGCGAGCAAGTGAAAGTCAACCGTCTTCTCCCGAGGCAGGACTCAACTCAACTAACTGACTTTTTCAAAATCCTCAGCGTGCTTCCGGTGCGTGATGTCACCTGCACTCTGTAGCCCTGTTTCCCATTTGGACTATTGTGACATCTCTGAGTGACACCTGTGTTAATGTTGCACCTAAATAACCCATGCACTGAGCAGAAAGGTTCTCAGCCTAACTAAACCTAAAAGCATAAAACGAAATCCCTCGGCCATTATACAACACAAATAAATGGCCCAGTGTTTAAATAGAATCGTTAGTGAAATTTGTAATAATTTAAGAGTATGAAAATAAAACTTGGTTGATTGGTTGGGTTTTATGGCTTATCAATATTTGAAGGGTTTTTTAATATAAAATCCTCTTTACACATATAATATATATGATTTGTTAATACGTTTTGTATATAACATTTTCAAACAAATCTGAGCTCATTTTTTTGCACACAGTTAAATGTTTTCAAGCATTGCTATAAACAGTCACAGTTTAACATTAGTCATTTGTTTGCACACAGTTTGTTCATAATTTCATTTTTAAATGAGTTTGAACTAATTTGTTTGCACACTAGTACGTATTGCTATTGTTTCTACCCAGATATATGGTTTCAAGTATTGCTATCTAACACTAATAATTTTATTCAATATCAATCATTTGTTTGCAGACAGTGAAGTGGTTACAGATATTGCTATTTAACATTAATTATTCCACTGAACACTATTCATTCGTTTGTACACAGTTAAATGGTTCCAAGTATTGCAATGTATCACTAACATTTAATTAACAGCGGTCATTTGTTTACACAGATTTGAATGATCAAATAGCTCTATTTCTAACAATTCAAATTGATGCATGTAATTTATTTGCGCACAGTTTCAATGTCAGACAGTTCTATTCGACTCATAGATTGGACCCTATCAGGTGCTACTATTCCGGACCTGAAGGGGTACTCCGCATTTCTCAAAGCTCCAAGACTGGAGCCTCACCATCAGATGGTTTCATGTCATATCGAGGAAACTTGGTGGGGTCTTACCCCTATATAGAGATGCAGTCGGTATATTCTACAGCCCCTGTTGGCTGAGCTGGAAAATAAAACTATTGGTATTAGATAGCAATACTTAAAGCCATTTAACTCTGTGCAAGCAAATGATTAATTCTAAATAGAATTATTTGTGTTAGAAAGGAAAAGTTGAAACTATTCAACTGGATCCAAAAATTGATTCATCAAAATTGCATCGCTATACTTGAAACTATTTGCCTGTGTGTAAATGAATAAATAGTATTGAATAGAATTATTAGTGTTGAATAGCAATACATAAAACCATTTTACTGCGTGCAAACAAATTAGTTCTGACTCCCTTAAAAATAAGACTGCCAGCGAGTGATTCACTTACAATGAAATGTATAAACATTTAACTATGTGTAAACAAATGACGGTTGTTTGATAAAATTGTTAGTGTTGTATAGCAATACTTGAAACCATTTAATATAGGGCAAACAAATGATTGATTTTAAATAGAATTGTTAGTGTTGCATAGCAATACTTGAAACGATTTATCTGTTTGCAAACAAACGATTGATGTCAAGTGAGGCCAGCCTCATTGAAAAATGTTATGGACAAAATGGATTTACAAAGCATATATACATATATAGATAATACATATGCATAAACAGGATTTAGCGTTAAATAACCTACAATGGTTGACATGCCATAAAAGCCAACCAACTAACTATCATCAACATTTTTCCTTTTCTGGCCGGCTATATGTTTGAATGTTCACAAGAAAAGAAAAACATTTTTTTTTACATATTTGCAACAGATGCAACTTCAAGAAATCTTGTGTTAAAAAAGTTCTCAGGAACTAATCAGAAAATGTTTGTTTTAAAACTTTTTTTGTTTGTTCGTTTTTTGGGGTTTGTTTTTTTTTTAAATTTACCTCATGTTCACATATCTGTATCCATTGAATCTTGTCAAAGTATATATCAGCATTCATTTATGAAAATATTTTACTTCGAGCATCGCCGGGTATCTCAACACGTGAAAATTTATGTGCTTTATATTAATTTATTTGATTTATAATAATTTATTTGATTTGTGAAATTTTGATAATATGGCAGGTATTTACCAACCTCTACGATGGGACACAGGATAAAGTTTTAAACGAGGTTTTACAGGTTGAATTCAGATTTTTTCTTTCTTCTATACCAGTTCCTATACCAAGATTAAATAGCTTAGTCTGTCCTACAATTTACCTATTGTTGGTTATTTAATGCCAAATCCTCTTTATACATATATATTAAATATATTGGATTTGGTTTGGTTGGGTTTTATGGCATATCAACCATTGTAGGTTATTTAATGCCAAATCCTCTTTATACAAATATATTAGATATATAGGATTTGGTTGGGTTGGGTTTTATGGCATATCAACAATTGTAGGTCATTTAATGTCAAATCCTCTTTATACATATATATTGAATATATATGATTTGGTTTGGTTGGGTTATATGGCATATTAACCATTGTTGGTTATTTAATGCCAAATCCTCTTTATACATATATATTGAATATATATGATTTGGTTAGATTGGGTTTTATGGCATATCAACCAGTGTAGGTTATTTAATGCCAAATCCTCTTTATTCGTCCAATAATACATTCTGAGTGCTTGTAGGAGCTCTTGAGTAATATCTTGCCTTCATTGCCGATTTCGGGTCATTAAACATCATATCGGCTCCGGCAGTAACCCCGACTTGGGTCCGGACATACCAAGGCGGCTCCTTAATTTGTACTACATGTAGTTTTTTTTTCTCCTATACCAAGATTAAATAGCTAAATCTGTCTTATAAATAACCTATAGTTTGAGGGAAAATAAATAGATTCAAGCATTTCCCAGTATATCAGTTTTATGTGAAATGTAATCAGCCTCGTCGAGGATTTGAACTCGAGTCACCGTGTTCATTTTCCGAGGATGATTATCATTACTCAACGTGCGTTATTAATATAGTTTATTATTTTGGCTTGGATTCTTTATTTAACAGCATATAAACCTTAATGCTATATTTAATACCAAAGCCATCCTTGTAGAAGAACAACGGATATACTATTTAATCCATAGCTGAGGGATAAGGGAGTCCATGCCTTTCATAGGGGTATTCGCCCAAAAGTGGACTAATAGCGAAACTGGAGCTCGAAACCGCTTACGAAGATATACAACCCTGCACATTAGTCACTACACAATTGGGACTCTCTGATGTTTGGAAAGTAATGACATTTAATTAGGGAGGATATAAAAACAAATTTAAGTTTAATTAACTACATTTTTAAACACGTACAATCCAACGGAAACGTTAATTTTTGTTTGGTTATATGGGGTTTTCTCCGAAAATAATGTCGAAAGACCGTTTATAAATAAACGTTCTTGTAATAGAAATAAAAGAAAAATTGATAGTTATGAAATCAACTGAAAATTGCATAAGAGTAAAAATTTCCCATCCTTTTTTCTAGGTTGGTTAGGTTTTATGGCATATCAACCATTGTAGGTTATTTAATGCCAAATCCTCTTTATACATATACATTAAATATATTGGA
>CAUZXS010002212.1:80000-85000 GCA_963585895.1 Sepioteuthis lessoniana
ATTTGTAGATTATTTTTAAGCAGTACAGATGTTTTTTGTCTTTTTTTTTCATGGAATTTTTTGCCCTGGTATCAGTTTGTGCAATATTTTTTATTTGCAAATTTTATCATCTGGGTTTTTTTTACCGCATCAAAATTATTGAATACGTATAAAAATAAAAATTATATTAATATGATCATCCACAGACAGATCTGTTTCGTCCTATCAGAACTCATCAATATGGCTAGACAGTAGCTACCCATAGCTGGGATCGAAACCCGGTTTGATTATATATTGTAATGTTCCCCTATATTTTCTGAAAATTTAAACACATCCTAATTTTAATCTAATGAAATTCTTCCGAAGAGAAACTACAAAATAAGTATAAAAACACCTCAATTAAATGTTTTACATATTAAATTTCTCTTCTGCCGTATCGGATGTATTGTTCGTATATTTAATTATATAAATTACTAAAATTCCCATCCTATTTTTATGTAACCACAAACCAATAAAATAGCTCGTTATATCGATTCTAAAACAAAAATCAAATCGATGCACTTAAAATATTGTAATATTCACAATGGAACCGTCAGTTTCCGATGCATTTATAATTTAATGGGGTTCGTATTCGAAATTAAACGCCATTTCTTACTACACAAATTCTTGATATATGAGAGATGATAATGGAATTCTAATCAAAGTTCTTCTGTCTTTCCTAAATAAAAAAACATCAATATCATTATAGACCTCTGTTAGAATGATAACCTTCCTGGTGTTTCGAGTCGGGAAGTTTTTCTCTTTTTTTTTTGTCCTCTCTATATAAGCAAGTAGTTTAAGAAGATCTATCCAATTTAGTAGTTACCCTAAATGCGTTCCTAATAAGGGACGAGGGGCCAATAATTATAATCAATAATCAACTGAAAGCTATGCTGCTGCAATTATAATTGAACAGAGTGAAAATTTCAATGTTTAAAAAATAAAAAAAGAGTTATTTGTCTAATTAAAATGATCATTCAAATTTACTAAAATATTATTTTTAATTCTTAAATTTAAATAGAATTCTTGAAATGGAACATATGTTATAGTGACAGCTTTATTGTGGTGCCTTCAATAAGTTTCCAGACTTTTTTATACAGGCATTTCAAATTGTTGTAGACTCTTGAAAATTCATTATGTTATTGCTATACATCTTATGAGATGACTGACCAATTTCTATGATTTCAGGTTCAAATGAACAGCTACAGCAGCAATTGGAATACACCATACTAAAGCCTGATTGTCACAGCCGCAGAATCTAAAAAATGCAATCTGGACGTCAGGACACTTTAGAAGTATGATATGCAATAAAATTGTGTTTTAAACTTGGAAAGAATGCCACAGAAACGTATGGAATGCTTCAAACAGCTTTTCGACCATCTTGCATGAATCGAGCATCAGTTTTTGAATGGCATAAGAGATTTAAGGAAGCCAGGGAGTCTTTGAGGGATTATGAGAGTTGTGGGAGGAGTAAGGAAGTCAATACACCAGAGTTGATTGGACAAAGGGTTTGGGTTAGGGTTACTATGTTGAGGTTTTAAGGGAGTTCAGGAAGAGATTCTGTCGGAAGAGGCCAGCACTCTTTAAATCGACTCAGGGGCATTTCCAACAGGACAATGCACCAGTCCACAAGTCCATCCTTGTCACAGACTTTTTGACCAAGATGAGCATCAAGACAGTTCCTCACCCTCCCTATAGTCCAGACCTTTCTCCCTGTGACTTTTGGTTATTCCCTAAGCTCAGAGTCTGTCGTTATGAGACAATTGAGATGATAGAGGGAGTGACGAAGGTCATTGACACGCTCACACAAGAGGACTTCCATGGGGCCTTGCAGAAGTTGTTGGAACGGCACAACAAGTGCATTGCAACCGAAGGAGATTACTTCGAAGGGGACTAGAGATTCATGTGTGTATTATCAATAAAAGTGCTCATACGAAAAAAGTTTGGAAACTTATTTGATGATTCTCGTATATTGCGGAAAAAAAAATGTTTAATCCATAAATCGTTCAAATGTCATTTACTTAAACGGTATATATCTTTTGCAGAGAACTCAGCATAATTGTCTGCAGAATATTATTAACTTCATCAGATCACGAGAATTTAATTAGTAAATCTCTTTTAAACTTTTATTCAATAGAGATTGTTACCTTCTGAAAATGTGTTACTATCTTTATGTATAGGCAATTTGAATATTAAAACTACCTCATATTAATAATATATTATATCTAAAATATAAATATGAAAAAAAGGAAAAGACCACTCAACAAATTAGACCATTCAAATTTACAGATTACTAGCAAAATCTTTAATTTTTTTATTGTGACTCAAATCTTTCTTAACCCATTTGGCTGGAGCTGTAGAATACACCGACTGCATCTATGTAGAGGAATAAGACACACCCTACACACAGAGGTGTCCTGTGTATGACACTGAAAATTTGATGGTGAGGCTCTTGTAATACTGACGCTTTGAGGAGCGTGGAGTGCCCCTTAATTGCCATTACTACCAGGTCCACTCTATTCTGGAGTGGTAGCACCTGATAGAGTTCTGTCTATGGGTCAAATAGAACTGTTTGACATTTGAATTAAGTGCAAACAGATGACTTATGCTAATTTGAGTCGTTTGAAATAGAACTGTTCGATCATTTAACTGTGTGTGAACAAGTGACTGATATCTAATTGAATTGTTGGTAATACATAGGAATACTTGAAACCATTTTATTGTGTGTAAACAAATGAGTAATGTTGAATAGAATAATTACAATTAAATAGTAATACTTCATTGTCTGCAAACAGATGATTAATACAAAATAGAATTATGTGTCAGATAGCAATAATTGAAACCATTTAATTGTATAGAAACAATAGCAATACTAGTGTAAAAAAATAGTTCTAACTCATTTAAAAATGAAATTATTGACAAACTAATCTTTTACATATCATGTATATGTATATAAAATTGGACAAACAAATGTAGGCTATTTCATAGCAATACTTGAGAGCATTTAACTGTGTGCAAACAAATGATTAATAGTAAATAGGATTATTTGTATCAGATAGAAATACTTAAAACCATTTAACTGTTTACAAAACAATGAGCTTAGGCTAATTCAAAAATGTTATCAACAAAATGTGTTTACAAATCATATATATTTAATATATATATATATGTAGAAAGAAGATTTGGCATCAAATAACCTACAAAGGTTGATACGCCATAAAACCAAACAAAACCAAATTAAATCGTTCTCAATGTTCAGAAACAAGTAAAATAATATTTATTCATTTTTCACTTGGCATAGAGTCTCCGTGGCGGAGTGGCCAAAGTGCAACACGAAGACCTCGAAGTAACAGTGTTCGACCTCCAGTCGCACTATAACTATAACGTTCAAACCATTTGAAAAGGCATGAACTCACCTATACCCACCCAAGCAATAGGTTCGATAATATCACTGCTGATATACCAGGATGGCTGCGATATTAAATAACCCGTGAAGGTTGATATTCCATTAAACGAAGAAACAAAAGTAAAAAAAAAACAAAACAAGCAAATTTGGGTGATATTGGCACGAATTATTTCTGATAAAAAAAGGGTCGTTTACAAATTACAACTGAACTCTGATGGTTATGAGGCAAAAAAGGAACAGTCTTTTACTCTAGTCATGACAGTGTACCCACACTCTGTATATTCGGAAGATAAAATCTCTATCTCTTGGCAAGTAACTTTTATACTAACATTTCTTAAATAAATTTGTCTCAATAAATCTTTAATATTTCAAATTGTCCCTATGTTTATATTTCTCGTATATTATGTATATTGTAATTATGTGTATATTGTATATTTTTCACACGAGTAGATATATTATTTTAAAACGTTGTGGGCATAACAATAAAGCTGAAGACAACAGTCCAAAAACTCTTAATGATAAAAATACTTTAAATCGATTACGATAATACAGATATTTACTTTTTTATAATTACTATTTTTATATATAGAAAATTTGATTATTAAAACTAGCTAACAATTATAATCTATTACATTTAAAAAAAAATAAATCTCAAAAAATAAGATTGCTCAAAGAATTCGACCATTTAAATTAACTGGTTACTAACAAAACATTTGATAGTTTTAAAGTGACTCAAGTACACTTTGGGCTCCCGTTACAATGAAAAAATAATAAAAGGGAAGACATGTTGCTGCAAGATGTAGCTAATTAAACTGAATTTAAATTTCCAACGATTAAAAAAAAGAAATTTGTTTCATTCATATTTAATTAAACCTTATCAATTAAGTTTATAGTTGTTTCTTTAAGCAGGAGATATAAAATGATAGCATATAATTACTACATAGTTAGGACAGAGAGTACAAGCAAATATCGTTGATATAATATTACTTTCAATTGATTAAAAGATTCAACTCTTTACTATTTCTCCTGCGCGGATGAGTACATCAAATATGTATTACTATCTATGTATTATATATATATATATATATATATATATATATATATATATATATATATATATATATATATATATATGTCAATAGATTTATAAAATATAACTGAATATTTCTCAACAAAACTCCTTATGAAAATGCAAAAAAAAAAAAAAATTGCAAATCAGTTTTTTGTATTTATCTTTGAAAGTAACAAATATTTTCCGTAATTATTCTGGGTAGAATGTTTAATTGATTACAAGTCGTCACCGTTTACATTTCAAAAAAATCTCTAAAATAACGTACAAAGAATATTTCTCCACCCCAACAAAAAAAAAACTGTTGAATTTTATGCAGAATAATTTCATGCGGGTATATAAAACATCGGTGCAAGTTATCAACTAACAAACAACCTACCCTGTATAGGTCTACACATGGACTTTGCCAGTATATATATATATATATATATATATATACAAAATGTGTATACGTTGGGTAAACCTCACAAAACAGCGTATATGAAACTTCATATATATATATATATA
>CAUZXS010002213.1:0-109363 GCA_963585895.1 Sepioteuthis lessoniana
GGGTTTTCCATCGCAAAACGGAGAATTGGATTCATATCTTTCCCAAGGGTTTTCCATCGCAAAACGGAGAATTGGATTCACATCTTTCCCAAGGGTTTTCCATCGCAAAAGGGAGAATTGGATTCACATCTTTCCCAAGGGTTTTCCATCGCAAAAGGGAGAATTGGATTCACATCTTTCCCAAGGGTTTTCCATCGCAAAAGGGAGAATTGGATTCACATCTTTCCCAAGGGTTTTCCATCGCAAAAGGGAGAATTGGATTCACATCTTTCCCAAGGGTTTTCCATCGCAAAACGGAGAATTGGATTCACATCTTTCCCAAGGGTTTTCCATCGCAAAACGGAGAATTGGATTCACATCTTTCCCAAGGGTTTTCCATCGCAAAACGGAGAATTGGATTCATATCTTTCCCAAGGGTTTTCCATCGCAAAAGGGAGAATTGGATTCACATCTTTCCCAAGGGTTTTCCATCGCAAAAGGGAGAATTGGATTCACATCTTTCCCAAGGGTTTTCCATCGCAAAAGGGAGAATTGGATTCACATCTTTCCCAAGGGTTTTCCATCGCAAAACGGAGAATTGGATTCACATCTTTCCCAAGGGTTTTCCATCGCAAAACGGAGAATTGGATTCACATCTTTCCCAAGGGTTTTCCATCGCAAAAGGGAGAATTGGATTCACATCTTTCCCAAGGGTTTTCCATCGCAAAACGGAGAATTGGATTCATATCTTTCCCAAGGGTTTTCCATCGCAAAACGGAGAATTGGATTCACATCTTTCCCAAGGGTTTTCCATCGCAAAAGGGAGAATTGGATTCACATCTTTCCCAAGGGTTTTCCATCGCAAAAGGGAGAATTGGATTCATATCTTTCCCAAGGGTTTTCCATCGCAAAAGGGAGAATTGGATTCATATCTTTCCCAAGGGTTTTCCATCGCAAAAGGGAGAATTGGATTCACATCTTTCCCAAGGGTTTTCCATCGCAAAAGGGAGAATTGGATTCACATCTTTCCCAAGGGTTTTCCATCGCAAAAGGGAGAATTGGATTCACATCTTTCCCAAGGGTTTTCCATCGCAAAAGGGAGAATTGGATTCACATCTTTCCCAGGGGTTTTCTATCGCAAAAGGGAGAATTGGATTCATATCTTTCCCAAGGGTTTTCCATCGCAAAAGGGAGAATTTGATTCACATCTTTCCCAAGGGTTTTCCATCGCAAAAGGGAGAATTGGATTCACATCTTTCCCAAGGGTTTTCCATCGCAAAAGGGAGAATTGGATTCACATCTTTCCCAAGGGTTTTCCATCGCAAAACGGAGAATTGGATTCACATCTTTCCCAAGGGTTTTCCATCGCAAAACGGAGAATTGGATTCACATCTTTCCCAAGGGTTTTCCATCGCAAAAGGGAGAATTGGATTCACATCTTTCCCAAGGGTTTTCCATCGCAAAACGGAGAATTGGATTCATATCTTTCCCAAGGGTTTTCCATCGCAAAACGGAGAATTGGATTCACATCTTTCCCAAGGGTTTTCCATCGCAAAAGGGAGAATTGGATTCACATCTTTCCCAAGGGTTTTCCATCGCAAAAGGGAGAATTGGATTCACATCTTTCCCAAGGGTTTTCCATCGCAAAAGGGAGAATTGGATTCATATCTTTCCCAGGGGTTTTCCATCGCAAAACGGAGAATTGGATTCACATCTTTCCCAAGGGTTTTCCATCGCAAAACGGAGAATTGGACTCACATCTTTCCCAAGGGTTTTCCATCGCAAAAGGGAGAATTGGATTCACATCTTTCCCAAGGGTTTTCCATCGCAAAACGGAGAATTGGATTCATATCTTTCCCAAGGGTTTTCCATCGCAAAACGGAGAATTGGATTCACATCTTTCCCAAGGGTTTTCCATCGCAAAAGGGAGAATTGGATTCACATCTTTCCCAAGGGTTTTCCATCGCAAAAGGGAGAATTGGATTCACATCTTTCCCAAGGGTTTTCCATTGCAAAACGGAGAATTGGATTCACATCTTTCCCAAGGGTTTTCCATCGCAAAACGGAGAATTGGATTCACATCTTTCCCAAGGGTTTTCCATCGCAAAAGGGAGAATTGGATTCACATCTTTCCCAAGGGTTTTCCATCGCAAAACGGAGAATTGGATTCATATCTTTCCCAAGGGTTTTCCATCGCAAAACGGAGAATTGGATTCACATCTTTCCCAAGGGTTTTCCATCGCAAAAGGGAGAATTGGATTCACATCTTTCCCAAGGGTTTTCCATCGCAAAAGGGAGAATTGGATTCACATCTTTCCCAAGGGTTTTCCATCGCAAAAGGGAGAATTGGATTCATATCTTTCCCAAGGGTTTTCCATCGCAAAAGGGAGAATTGGATTCACATCTTTCCCAAGGGTTTTCCATCGCAAAAGGGAGAATTGGATTCACATCTTTCCCAAGGGTTTTCCATCGCAAAAGGGAGAATTGGATTCACATCTTTCCCAAGGGTTTTCCATCGCAAAAGGGAGAATTGGATTCACATCTTTCCCAGGGGTTTTCTATCGCAAAAGGGAGAATTGGATTCATATCTTTCCCAAGGGTTTTCCATCGCAAAAGGGAGAATTGGATTCACATCTTTCCCAGGGGTTTTCTATCGCAAAAGGGAGAATTGGATTCATATCTTTCCCAGGGGTTTTCCATCGCAAAAGGGAGAATTGGATTCACATCTTTCCCAAGGGTTTTCCATCGCAAAACAGAGAATTGGATTCACATCTTTCCCAAGGGTTTTCCATCGCAAAAGGGAGAATTGGATTCACATCTTTCCCAAGGGTTTTCCATCGCAAAACGGAGAATTGGATTCACATCTTTCCCAAGGGTTTTCCATCGCAAAAGGGAGAATTGGATTCACATCTTTCCCAAGGGTTTTCCATCGCAAAAGGGAGAATTTGATTCACATCTTTCCCAAGGGTTTTCCATCGCAAAAGGGAGAATTGGAGTCACATCTTTCCCAAGGGTTTTCCATCGCAAAACGGAGAATTGGATTCACATCTTTCCCAAGGGTTTTCCATCGCAAAAGGGAGAATTGGATTCACATCTTTCCCAAGGGTTTTCCATCGCAAAACGGAGAATTGGATTCACATCTTTCCCAAGGGTTTTCCATCGCAAAAGGGAGAATTGGATTCATATCTTTCCCAGGGGTTTTCCATCGCAAAAGGGAGAATTGGATTCACATCTTTCCCAAGGGTTTTCCATCGCAAAAGGGAGAATTGGATTCACATCTTTCCCAAGGGTTTTCCATCGCAAAACGGAGAATTTGATTCACATCTTTCCCAAGGGTTTTCCATCGCAAAAGGGAGAATTGGATTCACATCTTTCCCAAGGGTTTTCCATCGCAAAAGGGAGAATTGGATTCACATCTTTCCCAAGGGTTTTCCATCGCAAAAGGGAGAATTGGATTCACATCTTTCCCAAGGGTTTTCCATCGCAAAAGGGAGAATTGGATTCACATCTTTCCCAAGGGTTTTCCATCGCAAAAGGGAGAATTGGATTCACATCTTTCCCAAGGGTTTTCCATCGCAAAAGGGAGAATTGGATTCACATCTTTACCAAGGGTTTTCCATCGCAAAAGGGAGAATTGGATTCACATCTTTCCCAAGGGTTTTCCATCGCAAAAGGGAGAATTGGATTCACATCTTTCCCAAGGGTTTTCCATCGCAAAAGGGAGAATTGGATTCACATCTTTCCCAAGGGTTTTCCATCGCAAAACGGAGAATTGGATTCACATCTTTCCCAAGGGTTTTCCATCGCAAAAGGGAGAATTGGATTCACATCTTTCCCAAGGGTTTTCCATCGCAAAAGGGAGAATTGGATTCACATCTTTCCCAAGGGTTTTCCATCGCAAAAGGGAGAATTGGATTCACATCTTTCCCAAGGGTTTTCCATCGCAAAAGGGAGAATTGGATTCACATCTTTCCCAAGGGTTTTCCATCGCAAAAGGGAGAATTGGATTCACATCTTTCCCAAGGGTTTTCCATCGCAAAACGGAGAATTGGATTCACATCTTTCCCAAGGGTTTTCCATCGCAAAACGGAGAATTGGATTCACATCTTTCCCAAGGGTTTTCCATCGCAAAACGGAGAATTGGATTCATATCTTTCCCAAGGGTTTTCCATCGCAAAAGGGAGAATTGGATTCACATCTTTCCCAAGGGTTTTCCATCGCAAAAGGGAGAATTGGATTCACATCTTTCCCAAGGGTTTTCCATCGCAAAAGGGAGAATTGGATTCACATCTTTCCCAAGGGTTTTCCATCGCAAAAGGGAGAATTGGATTCACATCTTTCCCAAGGGTTTTCCATCGCAAAAGGGAGAATTGGATTCACATCTTTCCCAAGGGTTTTCCATCGCAAAACGGAGAATTGGATTCACATCTTTCCCAAGGGTTTTCCATCGCAAAAGGGAGAATTGGATTCACATCTTTCCCAAGGGTATTAGCGCTCTGTGAAATGCAAATAGACTCGCTCGGGATTTGAACTCGAGTCGCCGTGTCCATTTCCTATTGTGGTCCTATGCAAGTCACGGACCCCAATGTGGTGTGACTACTAGTCACAGTACTTGCTGAGGCTATTCTGTTCGTGACTACCACATTAGCTTCGGGCTGTTTGCTTTGTCGAATCTTTCCGTGCCCACGGCTGTGTATGAAAGGTCCACGGAGGGGGTTGACACAATTCAGCCGGATCTTCTTCTGACGGTCCGGTAATATGAGTGGCTAGATTGTCTAGCAACTCAAAGAATTGAGAAAACCCGTGGTTTAACAACAACAAAAAATCGTTTTTATTGAAACACGTTTGTGAGACAATAAATAACAAAAAAACGAGGTTTGCTTTCCTTGCAAACAGAAAAAGAAAGAATATTGAGAGAGGAAGAGTGACGATGAGGTGCGGTTAGGGAAACACTAACGTCTCTAAAGTCTGGGACTTTGAAATTTTGTAACGTCTGAAGGTTGTTCGGAGTACTTCGGTCTAGAATGGAAGAGATGCTTCTTTGGCAATCTTGAGTTTCTTCTTGGTCCCTTTTTCTTATCCTCTCTGAGGATTCGTTTAATTAACCCATTTTTTATAGATCAATATCTGGACTAAAAATGGTTTCTGTTTGATTGTCCAATAAAAGACAATTAGGAGTCATTCCCATTGGTCAGCCAATCCTAATTCAGGATTATATCTTACAGGTATAGGGAAAACCCTGTTTAGATGCTTTGACCAATGGGAACAGGTTTAAAGCAAAGGGGTTGAACAAAAGAATTCTCAGCCTCACCTGACTGGATGAGGCATGCCCAACTCACCTTTATTTAGAGTGGAGCAAAATTAAATCTCCCTTTTGACATTGACCTTCAAGATAAGGACAAGAAAAATATTTTTTATGATATGACCCGTTTCATCATTCTGATTGATGAAGTTTCAGTTGACATACGAAAAACTAAATAAATTTGCTAACCTTTAAAATCAAAAACAATTGTCTCGCACTTAACTGACCTTTAAAATCGAAAACGATTGTCGTGCACTTAACTGACCTTTCGGAACGATCAACCAGCTTTTTAAGTCATATAAGCTTTGACCAAAAAGATACTTATTTTAAGGATCTTTTTTTTGTTTTATATATATATATATATATATATATATATATATATATATATATATTAATTTGAATATATTTCACAAATTCTGATTTTTACATATTAATTAAGTACTCAACCGCACGTCGTGTCACATTATGACTGTAACCATTACACCACGAGCGCCTCCTGAAAGCTTCTCCCATAAGCAAACCGTCCCTTCGACGAGACTTAGTATACGCTGACAGTATCCACTACAAAGGGTTCGATTTTAGAGCTCTGAACAGAGTGGATTTGCCTTTCATTACCATTACTCCTAGGAGCACTCTGATTTGGAGTGGCAGTACCCGTTACAGTTCTACTTTGTCTCAAACA
This sequence comes from Sepioteuthis lessoniana, assembly GCA_963585895.1. Classification (NCBI taxonomy): domain Eukaryota; kingdom Metazoa; phylum Mollusca; class Cephalopoda; order Myopsida; family Loliginidae; genus Sepioteuthis; species Sepioteuthis lessoniana. The sequence goes on from CAUZXS010002213.1 coordinate 5,964, forward strand.
GGTATGTTTGAAAATTATTTATATTTCATAGGAATACTTTATACCATCAGTGTTAGCCAACAATTATTACAGACAAATAAAAATTTCAATACAACAGTTATGATTTTAATCAAGTGTCGTTATTAAATAACCCATAAGGAGTTGATATGTCATTAAACAAATAAACCAAACCATAATAAGCAAAATCAATACTTTTTATCCTGCTATTTTAATCCATTTCCACTCCACCATAAATGAATGGATATTTATTCAGTTCACATATATAAATTAATGGAATCGTTTCCACTTGAATGATTATAAAATCATTATTTCCCAGGACGTTCAGTAGCCTCCCAAATAACATATTATACTCAATTATAGTTTAACAGTGGTTTAGCAAAAAAAAAAACATTCTGATTTAAACATCTACCAACAATGGGGCATTCATTTAGCAAAAAAGACTACCAGGCAATCGAAAGTTATCTTTGTATATCTTTGAATATATGCAAACTTTTATATATATATATATATATATATATATATATGTGTGTGTGTGTGTGTGTGTGTGTGTAAAGTCAGCTGGGTTTCAATCCCTGCTTGAAGCAGCTTGAAGTAATTTACTAAACTTTTTGCTAAGATGTCATACACGTCCCTATGGATGGAGCACTCAATGAGACTTGAACTCACTCGTGTAGGTTTGCTAGTCTAGCTTGCTAACCATAACACCATCAAAGGCGCCATTGAAGTATCTTGTAACATGAATGGGTGGCTTATAAAGAGTCGAAGTCTGAAAGAGAACACGGGGCTAATTTCTGAGGAAGGAGAGAGAGAAGAAAATAAATAAGAAGAAAAAGCAGACAAAGAATCTACGAAACGGTGGATAGAGCTGAGTAAGTCAGGCCAAAGCACAAGTTGTAGGTCAGCCAGTCACAGGTGAATGACAACCACAATTTAAAATGACCAGAAAAAAGGAGTCCCAAGTCTTCTGCTCTGGTGTAGACCACCGGAAACGGATATGTTCATCTCTCCGACACCAGACAGAAGTAAGAGGTCGACTGAGGTTTGAAAGTTAGTTGGCTGGGAGACGTAACGAGGAAAAGATGAGAGTTGAACACCAGCTAGAGATGATGTAAAGAGAGACGAAATTACGAATCTCATTTTGGGATGAGCTCCGAAAAGGGGTTTCACACAAGACGTGCAGCTGTGGAAACAAAACCAACGAACAACTACGTTAAAACTGCAACAGAAAACCAAAAAGAAAATTCAAGGTCTCTCTCTCTCTCTCTCTCTCTCTCTCTCTCTCTCTCTCTCTCTCTCTCTCTTCATGCCATGTTGTTTCTCTTTGTCCAGCAAACGCGGTCGACTTAGCTTTCATACTCTGTTTCTCTCTTCCTGACGACTATTTAAAAAGTGTAGTAGCAAATAAACTTTTGTGTTAGTGAACTAAAACAGAGTTTTCAGTGTTCGTCACTTTTTCCCAGTGCTTGGTTACAACCGTACATTTGGTGTGTAATGGCACATCTCGCGGGTTGAGTCACACTAAAAATTTGTGATACAACGAAACAGTCTCTCTGTGGAGAAAAATTCGATATGGATTATTTAAGATATGAAATTACGAAAATTTCTGGTAGAAAGTGTTTTTTGTTATCTTCAGGGTGGGAATTATGAATTCAAAATGGTGGTTTGAACGAATACAGAAAAATATTTTTAAAAGATGTTGGAAAAGGTTACGTCATGAAATGAAAACCTTTTAGACAAATTTCATGACGTAACCTTTTCGAATATTTTTCTGTATTCGTTCAAACCGCTATTTTATATACTTATATATATATATATATATATATATATATATATATATATATATATATTCAAAGAATATACACCATCATAGCTGGCACGTTCTCTTTCTCTGTCTGTTGGGAAGCAATGCGAAATTCGATTTTTCAAAGGATGTGAACAAAACGTATAAAAAAGAACATGCAATGTACCATCCTGAAATGCAATACATTTCCAAAAGTATCTCTTTAGCCACGGAAACTTTTATTACTCCTGGTTGGCGGCTGATAAAGACAGTTTATCGCTTGTACTATCCCATGTCGTATGATTTAGTACCTCATTAACAAAGCCTTGTGCCATATATGTTCTCTGACGAAAGCAACGAGCTGGAAACAAACATGTATGTAAGAACAAAATGCGTAAATAAATAAATCCTAAGAAGTACAAATCTCTTCGTGGACCTACTCATTTTAAAATATATGCACACACATATATATATATATATATATATAGTTTCTGGTAGAGCTATGTGAGATATCCAGCAAGACACGGAAAACGATGTGTTTCTTGACGCTCAATTTCCATAATTTTTGGCAATGCCATCATACGTTGGTATTTGGTTGGTACACGCCACCAAACAAGGTTTGGCACAAGGCCAGAAGTATAGGATACCCAATGAGAATCGTACTCTGTCGTAAGGGTCTACTCTAATTACTCATTAACCATTACATCATGCAAGGTGACCAACCAACAAAGCAAGTAGAGGAAGAGGAAGACATTTTGACAATTTCTTGGGTTTGTACGAATCGTTTTTGGCACCATTGATTTTTCAAGCAAGTAAAAGTGAAATTTTCTTTTTCTTTTTTGAAACATATGCAATAGTCATGGCATAAAATGCGAACGAAGCAATGTTGAATGCATTCTTTTTTTTCTTTTTTTTTTTTTTTTTTGCACCAATATTATGATGACTGAATCCCAAGTGTATCTCTACACTCGTGTATAAGTCGAATTCTGCTGAGAAAAATCGGCATTGACCAACAAATGTCATAATAATAATAATGATAATAATGAACATGCTGGAAGTGACTACGATTAAATTTCTTACTTCAAAAATGAACTTTGAAAATCTAAATTTAATATTCATATATCTATCTATATATATATATAAATATATATATATATACGTATGTGTGTGCAAAAATTTTGGTACAAATTTTAAATATATATATATATGTGTGTGTGTGTGTATGTGTGTGTGTGTGTGTGTGTGTGTGTATGTGTATGTGTGCCTATATATATGCATATTTCTGTTTGAAGAATTGGTAAAACATGAAACTCCGAGTCACAGACACTACCATGTAATATATATATATATATATATATATATATATATATACCAACCCCTCCACTCGGGCAAGATAGGACACAAGTTCAATTTTAAGCGGAGTTTAACAGATTTGAATTCAGAGTTTTCCTTCTCCTAGATTAGTTGCCGCACCAAGGCTGAAGAACCTAGTCTGCCCTGCTATTTACCCATAGCTGGAGGGAGAATAATTGGATTCATACCTTTCCCAAGCGTATTATATATATATATACGTATATAGACAGACAGAAGCTATGGTAAAGATTTAGTATATATATATATATGCAGGTATACATATATGTATAAACATATATATGTACACTCACACACATACACACATACATATATATGTGTGTGCGTGCGTGTGTGTGTGTGTGTGTGTGTGTGTCAACTCTTGATTTCAATTTATTCTAGAAATTAAAACCAATATTCTTTAATGTTTATGAATAAAGAAAAGAAAAACACCCTAAAATTTCCAATCCAACCCAGAGGATACTCGTGTTGTCAAGACCTGATTTTTAGGGGGAGACAATTTAGTTTTAAGTCATTATTTTACAATGTCCACATTTGAATATAATCAAAAGGTTTTTAAAAAAAACTTTAAAGACCAAATTTTTAGACGAATCAAACGGGATCGAATGATCATTTTATACCGTCATGTTTTCACATCGTAGGAAAGACAAGAAGCAGCCCTTGACTTGAAAATTTTCAATTTATTTCACTACTCTAAGGTCGACTTATACACGAGTAATAAATTCACGCAATTGAAATTTTGATATTATAATTAAATGGAACCCTTGGCTTCAAAAATTATTCCATCAACAATTTCGCGATTCAGCTTAACTCGCGAATGAATGGGGTGGGTTCTTTCTTTTCTTCCAGTTCTTTTCAATTATTAACTAGCCATCATCGAGCATCGTTGGGTGTTCTACTCTGTCGTCACAATCGTCATCACTTACTTGTCGATTTAGTCAAAGACGACAGCATCTTGATGACGTCAATGATGATGACTCGTGTTTTCTTTTTTCTGCCCGTTTACTGAAAGGTGTATTAGCATCAGGAGTCAGTTCACCCTCAGCTAACGTTGGCCCTCACATCACACACACGTTCGTTCGCCTCATCATCGACTTCGGCTGCTGTTGCGGCTGCTGCTGCTGCTGCTGCTGCTAACCAACACCAAAAAGGCCGAAGCTGTTTGCGGACTTGTTCGTCTATCTTTCTATCATTGCCAGAAAACGACAAAATCTGTAGCCTCCGTTTTTCTTATATTGTAATTTAAAGCTTTATTTTTTTCTTGTAATTTTTGGCTTCTTTCTTTTATATGTTTTTTTTTTTTATGTGGCTACTAATTAATTTGACCATTTACTTCTACGAGCTGTATTACGTCTTATAGTACCCCTATCTACAACTACTACTACTACTGGTTCTATTAATACACCTATTTCAATTACTATTGATACTACTACTTGCTCAGCAAATATCCAAAGGTAATAATTGATCTGTGAAAAGCAGCACTGATGTGAAAGAAAAAGAGAAAGACGTCTTTATTTGCAATGAATGAAATACAAAATTTTGGCACTTTAAGGGAAACCTGATCTTACCTTAAAAGGTACTCTTCCGCCAAAGTCTAAGAAATAAAAATTACAAAAAAAAAACAAAGGCATTTTGAGAATAACAAGAATAACACGAAAGCCATAAACTTCAGTATGCTGTGAAACGTTACTAGATAAGACATCACTAATATATATATATATATATATATATATATATATATATATATATATGATTAAAATGAATGGAAAGATGGATAAATAAAACCCTTACTAAACCTTTGTGTTTGATTTATCCATCTTTTCACTTATTATCATCTTGTCAGATTCACCACAATGTATCAGTTTAATATATATATATATATATATATATATATATATATATATATATATATATATATATATATATAAACTAGCAGTTAAAACACGGTCAGTTTACGATCATTCTAAATGAAAATGCCGATAAATATTATTATTATTATTATTATTATTATTATTATTATTATTATTATTATTATTTTACTCCCTTTGAGTTTTTCAAATATGCTCTAACCGATGGTTTTTCACTGAAGTCTAAGTGACAGCGAGTCTCCAAAGATCTACTGGACTCTTCTCAGTATACTAGCAGATTTTAACAGTGCTGTGGTCTAGATGGTCTAGATTCTTCCTCGAATTTCCTGTTCATCCAGTTCCTATATTTTCATTTTAATCCTTGCAAACTTTTCTAACAAGCACTTATGGATGTTTTTTTTAACTTAACAAAGTGACAGCAAATCCCCTCAGTTCTACAAGAATATTTGAGATACCCGAGCTGATTTTAGCGATGCTGTTGTTTGGATAGTGTCTATTTTTCGACAGATTTCTCGTTCACCCAGTCTCTTTTCCGATTTCTTGTGGCACTATTCCAAAGCGACCAACAACAACTGGCACCACATTCATGTTCCTCAACTTTTTCAATCAAGATCCAGTATTTCATTTTATTTTCTCTACGTTATTAGCAAAATCCATAAGATGACAAGTCCTTCTCTTCATATAAATTAAAGCTAGGTCTAGATTTCTCTGGGAATTTAAAAAGCAATAAAACGAAAAAAAAATAAGTGAATAAATGCTAAAAGTAATGGAGGAGGCCTCTGACATGAAGCGAAATCGGCGCATGGCTCAAAAGAGAGGCCTCCTGCCGCCACAGAGAAATCCTTCCTCGTTAAGCTTCTACCACCTCGACTCAAAGGACCCGTTTCTCTCGGCTGCTAGTTGATAGTGTACGTTGCGTCTTCTTCTAGTAGCAGCCTGTACCCACCGAACACGCAGAAAATGACTATATGATACACTTCATACGCCTTGTCTGGGAAATGCGACTATTTCTACTGGATCAGGAAAACATTTCACCACAGAATAATCGAAAGCCTCAAAATAAAGTTTGTGTATAAGGGTATCCGAGTCATTTTTCTTCTGTCCTTAATTATCTTACGGATTCCACTGACAGAAAAGAAAACAAGTGAATGGGTTAAGAATAAGAAAGAAATCAGATGAGAAACTCAAAATCTCCCAACAATACTGACTATTAATCACCTTCCACAATAAACCCTTCATATACCCCATACTTTAAAACTTGGATTGTGTAATATAATTATTATTATTATTCACGGCTTTTCACACTAGTATGAGTAAGTGGTCTTCATTGGAACCCTTGGAACAGCAATTTTCCTTTGTTATTTTGGACACTTCTCAGTCTTCTAGCTGATCTTAACAATGCTGTGGTCTGGATGGCCCTGATTCTTCCTCTGATCTCCAGGACTCTTCTCAGTATTCTAGCCGATCTTAACAATGCTGTGGTCTAGATGGTATTGATTCTTCCTCTAATCTCCAGGACTCTTCTCAGTATTCTTGCCGATCTTAATATTTCCAAATTCCTCAGGTCTTTTTTCCTTTGGCGATCGTTCCATCTATGATTGGTATCATTGTCACTTTCATGTTTCACAGTTTTTTGTGTTTTTTTTTGTTTTTTTTTTATTTTTTCGTTTTTTAGCTTTTGGGCAAGGTCCAAGTATTTGTTAATATTTCGCTGTCTTTTATTTTCACAATGCGGTCTGTCGAATGACCACCGGATAAAAGGTTTTTTTTCAATGTTAATCAACACTAAGTCAAGTCCACTGGCCCAGATTAGACGATCCATTTGTATTTCAGGATTATTATTGCTGCTGTATTGCTCCTTGCGGATTTTGCACAGCAGCGTTAACTGAAAGTTTTTCCCTGGAGGCTGAGTGACAGCAAGTCTCCCCAGGTGTACCATTGCGGTTCCAAAGAGAATTTAGATCCCGCAGTAGTTGACAAACGCAAGAAACTCTGTTTTAACAATCCAAAGATTTATTTACTACTACCCTCTTGCAGGTAGCCGCCGGGAGAAAAACAGAGAGTATGGAAACTGAGACGACCACATTATCTAGCAAAAAGAAACAACATATTATGGCGAGAAAAAGCGAGCAGACAGAGACCTTGAATTTTTTCCTGGTTTTAACATGCTTATCCGCTGGGTCACGTTTGGTCTAAGGCCCCCTTTCAAACGCCCCTCCCAATTGGGGCTCTTAAACTTTTGTCTCCTTACATCTTCATGGTTGATATTCAACTGTATGTCTTTACCTCCTCACGTCTCTCCGTCAACTACCAAAAACACGAGTCGTCTCTTCCTTTCCGCCTAGTGTCGCTCGCTCTGCACATGGGTACACGATCTTTGGACCTCCAGTTTTCCCTAGTTATGTTTAATTACCAACAGTGCTTTGGCCTAGCTATTCAGAGAGTGCCTGATTTATTTATTTATTTATTCAATTTCAATTTTCCATTAGCTGTTTAATTACGTTACACGGGTCTCCAGGACTCTGCTCAGTATTCTGGCCAGTCTTACCAATGCTGTAGTCTGGATGGTCTCGGCTCTTCCTCTGATTTCAAACTCTTCCAGCCCTCTCACTAATCCTTGGGGGGGGGTGGCGTTCCAAGTGCACCAATTACAATTGGCATCACTATTATCTTCATACTCCATAGCTTTTTTTCGTTCTCTGGCAAGGTCTAAGTGCCTGTCTCTCACTTCGTTTTTATTGATTTTTAGTCTGTGGTCCGCCAGGACAGCAAAGTTCACAATACGGAAGGTTCTCTGTCTTTCTTTTCTTTTCTTTTCTTTTTATTTATTTATTTTGTTAATTATCGCTTAATCTGATCTTCTGACTGGGGTTAGTTCATCTCTTTGAGTAGTTCTCAATCTCAAGGATGGATTCTTGTTTGTGCATATAACCTTTAGTAGTATGGTCGAATTTTAATTCCTTGCGCGGTTACCAACGGATCATCCTTCCCATTCAATCGTACCAAGTCTTCTACTCCGTAAATCTGTTTGCTGCATTCACTTATTATTCACTGTTTCCTCTCTGTCCCCACATAACTTTTAATTACTATTCTGTTGAGTATAATCAACTTTCGTTTTAATTAGTTCTTATTGCGTTGTTTTGTTCTCTAATAAACAGAGATTCAGCTTCTCTCTTGTCTTTTCCACTCGTAACAACAAATAGTCTTCATTAAAGTCTCCTCGGTTCTGTCAGTGGTTTGTTCTCAACCGTCTTCACTTTTTCCAGCTCTTTTTGAATTCTTCCAAAGACTCCAACTATCCATATTTATCAACGCCTCCGCTCGGGCAGGATATGACACAAAGTCAATTTTTAAGCGGAGTTTAACAGGTTTGAATTCAGAGTTTTCCTTCTCCTAGACTAGTTGCCTCACCAAGGATAAAGAACCCAGTCTGCCCTACTATTTACCCATAGCTGGAAGGAGAATAATTGGATTCATACCTTTCCCTATGTGAAATGCAATCAGTCTCGTCCAGGGATTGAACTCGATAACCATTACACTACAGGCACCTCCATTGAAAAGACTCTAACTATCGATGGTATCACCGTTACGTTGACATTTTTTTCACATTTTTCAGTTCTCCGGCAACGTCTTAGTATTTGTCCATTTTCTCATTTTTTTTAGTTTTACCCTGTAACCCGTAAAAACAGTGAAGTCATCTAGTTTATAAGTTCTTTTTTTTTTTTTATTAAGACTAGATCTAGTCTTGCTGGATTTGGGTGATTAATTTCTATCTCAAAATCCTGGTCTCATTCTTCAGTTATTATTAATGTTTGTAATAGTTGCAGTAGTAGTGTTTAATATCTTTGCTGTCGTGCATTTACTGAAAGTGACTAATAGTCGTCAAATATCAATTGACAGCACTAGTATTCTCCACGGAATTATAGTCGACTACCGCTCTGCAATCTTCAAGAAACACTTAATCCTTCCTCGTATTTTAAATTCCACCAACTTCTCCTCTATCTTTTAAAGGACGATGTGTTTCCCAAGTCTTTATTTTCTTCGCTTCCCGAAGAAAGGTCCGAGAATTGTTGTTGTTTAACAATTTTTCACATTAAAAGTATCTGATGGATATCTATATTTACCAACCCCTCCGCCCGGGCAGAATATGACACAAGGTCAATTTTTAAGCGTAGTTTAACAGGTTTCAATTCAGAGTTTTCCTTCTCCTAGACTAGTTGTCTCACCAAGGCTGAAGAACTCAGTCTGCCCTACTATTTACTCCTAGCTGGAGGGAGAATAATTGGATTCATACCTCTCCCACGGGTATTAGTGCTATGTGAAGTGCAATCAGTTTCGTCCAGGATTTGAACTCGTGTCGCCGTGTCTATTTCCTACGACAATAACTATTACACCACGGACACCTCCAGAAGTATCTGATGGATATCGCTAAATAGCAAGTGCAATTGATTGAAAATCTCTACAATACTCCAGCACTTTCCTCAGTATTCTTACCAATTAACGTAGTCGAAATAACGTCAGTTCGGTTTGAAAATCCAGTTCATTTTCTTTTTGCTTTGGTTATTTGGAATCATTCCAAGTTCTCCCATAATTACAGGTAAGGTCACCGCTTTCTTTTAATGAGGGAAAAATCTTTCTTTTTTTCCCCCTATGAAGTCTGAGAGAAAAACAAACGTGGCATCAAAGAATAAGCAAAATAAGGATGTCTAATCAATTCAAGATAGTTCTGATATCCTGTAAGTAGAGGCACGGGAATGAGAATACTGTATCATTGTGGATTGATAAAGGGTTCCGTTTGAAATTCCCGGAAAGTTTACTAATGAAAAAGTGCAATGGTCGAAATAATGTGACTATGATAATTTTAATCAAGACAAGAATATACTCGTCTGAAAAAAACAATGTCTGATATCGATAGTGTGTCATAGAAATAGGGAAAACATTGAGACTATAACGACTAAAATGAGGAAACTAGTTTGAATAAAAGTGTACGTGTCACCAGTTTTCTCTGGCCTAGTCGGCTGGTGGGGGGTGGGCTGCAGAATACACCGAATGCATCTCTGCCGATGAGTAAGACTCACCCAAATGAGTGCCCTGATATGACTCTAAGCAATCTGATAGTTAGGCTCCAGTAATGCTGGAGCTTTGGGGAATGTAGTATACCCCTTCATTGCCATCACTCCCAGGTCCACTCTGACCCGGAGTGGTAGTACCTGATAGGGTCCTATCTATGGGTTAAATAGAACTAAACTGTGTTCCAATGCTAAACTGAATTGCTTAAAATAGGACTGTTTTGAGATTTAAACTGCGTACTTATGCGAAACTGGATTGTTTGAAAGAGAACGGTTTTGACATTTAATTGTATGTTAACAAAATCTATACTTATACTAAACTGAATTGTTTGAATTAGAACTGTTTGACTAAACTGAATAGCTTGAAACAGAAATATTTTTTACAATTAAACCGTGCACCTGATAGGGTCCTATCTATGGGTTAAATAGAACTAAACTGTGTTCCAATGCTAAACTGAATTGCTTAATTAGAACTGTTTTGACATTTAACTGTGTGTAAACAACAACAAAAAACTATGTACTAAATTGTTTGAAATAGAACTGTTTATATATATATATAAATAAATTTGGCATTAAATAATCTACAATGGATGATATGCCATAAAACCAAACCAAACCAAACTAAACCAGTTTTCTTGTTCGGTGGTAGAGGTTTCCGAGTTCGGAATTTGCCCAGTTTAAAAAGGAACCCGAGAAAGGGAAATAATTATTTAACAGAATTTGAATCTTTAACTGTAGGATATATAATAATATATAAAGCGGCACAGTTTCACACAACGAGTAGGCAGCCCAAACACAAAGGGGTTTGATAATTATTCCTTGCTGTACATTATTTTGATTGAGAAGCGCTTATGGTGTAATGGTTATCGTCGTAGGAAGTAGTCTCAGCGACCCAAGTTCAAACCCCGGACGAGGTTGTTTGCATTTTCCATTGTGCTAATGCCCTTGGAAAAAGGTATGAATCCAACTATTCTCCCGCTAGCTTTGGCTAGATAGAAGGGCAGAATGGGCTCTTTAACCATGGTATGGCAACCAGTCAAGGAGAAGGAAAACTCTGAATTGAAACCTGTTAAACTCCGCTAAAAAATTGAACTTGTGTCACACTTTCTCCTATCTATCTATCCCAATATTTTCGTATCTATCTATCCCAGTCTTTTTCTATCTATCTATCTATCTCTGTGACGATACCCCCCGTCGGCCCCCTCACGTCATATCAAATCTTCTAACCATTTCTCTTCTTGGCCGGCCGGTGATCAACTAGTGGTTCCGAGGGGGGTAACGCACATTTCTTGCCACTACAAGAATACGATCGAGGGGACAGGAGAAAATAAAACAAACGAACAAACACGAACAAAATGCTTGGGGTTACTCAAGAGCAGAAAGGGAGTATGCAACACCACAATTCCGATAGAATATATGGACTAACGCTAGCATGGATTACTAGCGAAAATTCCACAAAGCAACTGGAATGCCGACATCTTGACTCGATCTTCTTCGCTGGACCCTATCTTCTCTGCTGCTGTGTCCGGAGTCGACTGCACCTGTCCGTGTCCCGTCGCCAACTCTCTCAGCGCCTTTTCCCAATCAACTCTCTTTCGCGTCCCGTTACCACTTCCGGACCCGCCGAGATTTCAAATCCAAAAACTCTTTGTCTGGTTTCGCGCCAAAACAGACAAAGGAATCGTCTGCTTGGCGGGCCACCTATATAGTGTTACATCTCAGTCTTTTTCTATCTATCTATCTATCTCAGTCTCTTTCTTTCTTTCTTTCTTTTTATCTATCTATCTATCTATCTATCTATCTATCTCAGTCTTTTTCTATCTATCTATCTATCTATCTATCTATCTATCTCAGTCTCTTTCTTTCTTTCTTTTTATCTATCTATCTATCTATCTATCTCAGTCTTTTTCTATCTATCTATCTATCTATCTATCGCAGTCTTTTCTTATTTTCCTATTCATCTCAGTCTTTTTAACTTCACTATGGCAATCAGTCTAGAAGAAAAATTCTGACTTGAATTCATTTAAACTCCTCTTAAAAAATTGACCTTGTGTCATATCCTTCGAAGTGGCTGGGTAAATACTTGCGTTGTTTTTATTTATGTAATTTTTGGCATCTATTTTCTTTGTACTTTCAAGTATTGTCCAGTCAGAAAGTTTTTTTTGACTTGAAGGACCCAAGCAAATTCCACGAAACCAAAAAATGAAGAAGAGCTATTCACGCAACAAAGGGTGATTTGCATCAGACCAAACACTGTGCTTAACTCCGATGGAATTGCCCTGTGCTAATTTTATATATCCTCACTAAGTAGCATAAGGCTCCCTTTTCAATAGCAACTACACCGAGGTGTAACTCCCTTCCCAGGATTGCTCCACTTTACCCTTGATCCTCACCTTGTAGCACTGAGTGCTAAGCAAGGCGGCATCATGTACCATTTTTTGTGTGTTTGGTATGACTCGATCTGGGATTGAATCCCGGTCTACCGGACCATTGGCGAACACTCTACTCATTAGGCCAATGGCTTGGTTTAAGTAGCATAGCAAACATTAATTATTATATATTGATATTCTGAAGATCCGATGAGCTCCGAGGATTTTAAGACGTTCTACTGTATTTTGGGATTATCTATTGCAAGGGAAACAATATATATATATATATATATATATATATATATAAGTATTATTTGGTCCAGTTAAACCGGAGTTGGGAGTAATTCCATCAGGACAAAAAAACTATTCAAGAGTGAACATTTAAATTTTCCTGGTAAAGAGCTATATGTAACAAACTTTACAGAGCAATAATTTCATTTAGAAAAAACAACAAACCGGTCACATTAGGATTATAAATTTATTTCCATCCAGTGATGCGTTTTTGAAAAATCCAAAGACACGAAAAAAAATTAACAGGTCTTCTTCAGATCTTATGGATAAAAAATTTTAAAAAGAAAAATTTTTTTTTTTTTTTTAATATTATATTCCTTGAGTCTTGCTAGAAGTAATGATTATCGTGTATACTCGTGTAATAATTACAGTAAATACTCCAGTAATGAGTGACTTTATGTAATGAGCAACTCCGAATTTCGAGCCACAAAAAATGTCTTTATCGGCAAGGTTAGGCCTGGAAACAAAATAAGATGCTATGATTAAGAATATCCAATTTGATTAAGAAGAGGGTGAAAGAATATCGCACTTGGTTACAGGGAGGATATATTGAAAAATATCTCACTTGGGCAAAGGAAAAAGTGAAAGAAGCAAAATTAGAATATAAATGTGTTTAGTTATCTCCCTTTCTTTCTAATCTATCTATCTATCTATCTATCCCAGTCTTTTTCTTTCTTTCCATCTATCTATCTGTTTGTCTATCTATCTATCTATCTATCCCAGTCTTTTTCTTTCTTTCCATCTATCTATCTGTTTGTCTATCTATCTATCTATCTATCTATCTATCCCAGTCTTTTTTTATCTATCTATATATATATATATATATATTCCAGTTTTTTTCTATCTATCTATCTATCTATCTATATATATATATATATATATATATATATATATATATATATATATATATATATATATATATATATATCAGTCTTTTTCTGTCTATCTATTTATCTATATATCAATCAATCTATCTATCCCAGTCTTTTGTATCTATCTATCTATCTATCAATCTATCTATTCCAGTCTTTTCGTATGTATCAACTTATCTATCAATCTATCTTTCCATCCCCGCCATTTCGTATCTATCCACCAAGTTTTGTACCAATCTATCCCAATCTTTTTTTTTTATCTATCTATCTATCTCTCGCAATAAATCAAACAAAATTTCACTCAGATCCCCTCTGTCACGAGCAGATGTCCAGCTAAGAGGGAATGCATTTCTTCACAGCAGTCCGTTGACTCTAAGAAAGAAAAGGCTCAGAAACCAAATTTTCGTGTGTGTATACATATATATATATATATATATATATTGAAAACCAGTTGATTTTCATAGAAAACAAAAGAGTCATTTCTTCTACAAAAAAAAGAAACTCCCAGAAGTCATGAAATTTGAATCCGCTTTTTTTGTATTTTTGACCAGTCAGCGTCTTCGAATGGAACGCTGAATTCTCTTTGATCTTTGCAGACGATAATATGATTTAACTTGCAAATATTTAAAGATCTAAGGCTCTAGATAATCTAAGAATATTTTCCCTCATAGATTATTAAGATAAACAAAAAAAGTATATTTTTTAGCCAACTAAAGTCCTAGATAAATAAATCTACTTTTGATTCTATTTTTCAAGTCGACCAAATTCTTATGAATAAGCGATAAAATAAACTCTTTTAGTTTTCCGTAAAGATTACGTCTTTATTGATTGTTCACTTTTGTCTTTATTTGCTTAAATGAATTTTGTTACTTTTCAGCATTTAGACATTCAATTCCTCGGAATTTATTTAAATTCAATATCATTTAACTAACTTTCACAAATAAAATATTACCCCATCCTTTTGTGAAAATTCTGCGCTTGAAATATTCTTACAAATATAAAAACTCCCAGCCAGTTATTTTTTTTATTACCTTTGCAAACAAATGGATGTTAACATCATAAACATTACTTTCAAGCTACATAATGGCATCCAAATGAAAAGACCTTCTACACTCATAAAATATACTGTCTACTTTAAAACAAAACAAATAACCCAATTGAATGCAAATACTGAGGCATTTTAACCACATGAACAAATGTTACCTTTTCTTATCAAGAAAAGAAACTTAGTAAATCTTATTTTTCAACAAACTCTTCACTCAATTTAATAAAATAGAATTTATTAGATTTGTAGAATTGCGTTCTATCAATTCTCAAATATTACCTTATATACTCGTATATATATATTAAAAGAAAATTTGAAAGGATAAAATTTGCAATATAAAAGAATTTGAGGGAATAAAATTTAATATGAAGTGATTGACACTAAAGCCAAGTTTAGTATTTAACTGGGTAATGTTTTTAGGGGGGGTTAGTGTGTAAATTTAAACGGTAAGTTCAAATGGTAAGTTCTGCAGCTTTCTAGTTCGGATACTGATTCGAAAAGATAACACGGACAATAAAGTTTTAAAAAGGTATTTTATACAAAGAAACAAGAAAGAAAGAGAGAGAAAAGAAAAAGTGTTGCAAATTTTAGTGCAATTTGCTGGAACTTACCTGAGAGAATGTCCGGGAGACAAAGTTCTTTGAATTTGAGTATTTTTCTTCTCTTTTAAGTTTTGTCGAAATGTTTCAGTTTTCATTTAATTTCGAGTATTCCGTAAAGTTCTTTTCAGCAGAATTCTCGGTTGAAGTTTAACTTGGTAGAATTTCAATGGTCGACTTTCGTTTAACTGTACTTTTATTTCTAGGGAAGCTTCTTGCTTTTTTAAAATATGTACCGGCTATTGAAGAAGCGAGTAACGAAACCCACCTGCTGGTTAATTTTTCCTGCCTTCAGTTCGATCCCCAATTCGTACTGAGGGTCCCAATAGTAGTTCTCGACAAAAAAAGAGGGAGGTAGCTTTTAGATGCCGTATTATCTGGGATTACTTCTTCCTTTTCCACTCAGGCTAAATCAAGTGCCGCACGTGGTCAACTTGATTTTTTCTTAGAAAGAATTTTTTATGATATATATATATATATATACATACTAATTGCAATAGTGCTGTGGTCAGAACGGTTTCAATTCTTCCCCTAATCTCTTGTTTATCGAGTCTTTTTCCCTGTTTCTTTTAGAGTGTTCCAGGGCCCCAACTATAATTAGTATCACTGTCATTTTCACGTCCCACAGATTTTTCAGGTCTCAAGCAAGGTCCATATATTTGTCTCGTTTTTCACTTTCATTCAACAAAATCGACATATCATTATTACTCCTAGCGAGTTTTTCCCTCCAGGGTTGTTAACTGATGGTCTTTCACTGGAGTCTGAGAGACAGCAAGCCTCCCCAGGTCTCCAGGACTATTCTCAGTATTCTATCCAATCTTGGTAATGCTATAATGTGGATGGTCTCGACACGTCCTCCGATTTCCAGCTTTTCCAGCTTCTTATCTAGCATTTAGGGACTGTTCCAAGTGCAGAGATTATGATTGGTATTACCGTCACTTTCATGTTCCACAATTTTTTTCAGTTTTCTGGCAAGGTCGATGTGTTTTTATCTATTTTCTTTGATTTTCACCGCGACGGCAAAATTCATTGTTCGGGAAGGTTCTCTTTTTTCTTTTTTTTTTTTTACTAGGTCTAGTCTTCTGGCCGGGATTAAGGTTTGGTTTGGTTTCTTTGTTTAATGGCATACCAATCTTTGTAGGTTATTTAATGCCAAAGCTATTCTCCTAGAAGAACAATGGTGGTACTATTTAACCCATAGCTGGGAGGATAAGGGGATTCATACCTTTCCCAAGGGTATTTGGCCGAAAGTGAATGTAATAGCGCGACTGGGGTACGAACTCGCTTACTACGATTCCGCAGTCCATCGCTTTAACCATTACACCACGAGGACACCCCCTCCCGGGATTAAGTGATTTGTTAGTATTTCAAAGTCCTCATTCTCCCGGACGAATTCTGGTTTCGGCATATACCATTTGTTAGTATGGTCAAATTATTATTATTAATATTATTATATTAGAGTTTTTCACATCAGCGTTAGCTGATGGTTTTTCACTGGAGTTTGAGTGACAGCAAGTCTCCTCAAGTCTCCAGGACTCTTCTCAGTATTCTGGCCGTTCTCAATAATGTAGTAGTTTGGATGGTCTCAACTCGTCCGCCAACTTCCAAGTCCTCCAGTCCCTTTAGTAATCCTTTGCTGACTGTACCAAAAGCACCAGTCACGATTGGTATAATTGTCAACTGCTGTTCCATAGTTTTTTCAATTCCCTTGCAAGGTCGAGGTACTTATCTTTCTTTTCACATTCTTTCAGTTTTATTCAGTGGTCAGGCAGAACAGCAAAGTCGACAAATTTGCAAGTTTCTTTTTGTTGATTCTTATTAGGTCTGGTCTTCTGGCCGAGATTAGGTGATCCGTTTGTATGTCAAAGTCCCATAGGAGTTTATGTGTGTCATTCTCCAGGACAGATGCTGGGTTGTGCATATACCATTTGTTTATATGGTCAAATTTAAATTTCTTGCACATCCCCTCAGTGGATCACCTTGCCCACCCAGTCGTGTCTAGTCTTATACTCCTTCTGCGCTAATTTGCTACATTCGCTTATTATGTGATTGATTGATCATTATTATTATTAGTAGTAGTAGTAGTAGTAGTAGTAGTAGAAGTAAAAGCTTACTAATTGCAAGTTTTTCAAATCAGCGTTAGCTGCTGGTCTGACTGACAGCAAGTCTCCTCGGGGTTCCTGGACTCTTCTTAGTATTCTGGCCGATCTCAACAATACTGTGGTCTGGATTATTATTATTATTATTTTTATTTTTATTTCTCCTTTTCGAGTTTTTCACACATGCATTAGCCGATGGTTTCTCACTGGAGTTTGAGTGACAGCAAGTCTCTTCATGTCTCCAGGACTCTTCTCAGTATTCTGGACCATCTCAATAATGCTGTCGTTTGGATGGTCTCTACTCATCCTGTTATTTCTAGTTCTCCAATTCTTATACCAATTCTTTGGTGACTGTACCAAGAGTACCGATTAAATTTCATGTTCCACAATTTTTTTTATAATTATATGCATATATCTTTGCTTTTATTATTTCTATAATATGAACCACCGTCATTATTAAATAATTTCTACAAAACAATAATGTTATTTCTATAATACTAATGAAATTTCTTTAATTATACAAAACAATAATGATATTTCTATAATACTATTGGTATTTCTATAATAATATAAAACAATAATGATATTTCTATAATACTAATGAAATTTCTATAATAATACAAAATAATAATGATATTTCTATAATACTAATGAAATTTCTATAATAATACCAAACAATAATGATATTTCTATAGTACTAATGAAATTTATATAATAATACAAAATAATAAGGATATATCTATGATACTAATGAAATTTCAATAATAATACAAAACAATAAGGATATTTCTATAATACTAATGAAATTTCTATAATAATATAAAACAATAATGATATTTCTATAAAACTAATGAAATTTCTATAATAATACAAGACAATAAGGATATTTCTATAATAATAATGATATTTCTATAATAATACAAAACAGTAAGGAAATTTCTATAATAATAACGATATTTCTATTATAATACAAAACAATAAGGATATTTCTATAATACTAATGAAATTTCTATAATACAAAACAATGAGGATATTTCTATAATACTAATGAAATTTCTATAATACAAAACAATAATGATATTTCTATAATAATAATGATATTTCTATAATAATACAAAACAATAAGGATATTTCTATAATAATAACGATATTTCTATAATATAGCAAAACAATAAGGATATTTCTATAATACTAATGAAATTTCTATAATAATACAAAACAATAATGATATTTCTATAATACTAATGAAATTTCTATAATAATACAAAACAATAAGGATATTTCTATAATACTTATGATATTTCTATAATAATGCAAAACAATTATGATATTTCTATAATAATAATGATATGTCTATAATAGAAATGATATTTCTATAATAATAATGATATGTCTATAATAGAAATGATATTTCTATAATAATAATGATATGTCTATAATAGAAATCATATTTCTATAATAAAACGACTAAAGAGGTAATATAGATTGTACAGCAACAATCATACCCATACAATTTTTTTTTCAAAAATAAACATTTAGCAGGTGTCGCGTTTGTCTTCATCGATTAAATGCTCGTTTTTTGTTTTTTTGTTTTTTGTTGTTAGTTTTTTTTTTGTCTTTTTTTTTAGTGAGGTGGGGGGGTAGCAAACTCAATAAATAAATCCATTAACGCGAAAGACTAATTGAGTAATGTAAATTGCCTTTTTTTTTTAATAAACATTTTAGAAATGAAATTTTTGATTTATTAGATTTTCAAACTCTACTAATAATGTTAATGTTTCTTACTCGCCCAGCTGTGATACAAAAAAACTGATAAATAAAATAGAATAAAATAGAAATCGGTTCCAGCAAAAAAAAAAAAAAAAAAAAAAAAAACTGGTTTATTGGAATAGCAGAACAATTTGATAAAAAACATCATCAAACAAACAAATGTTTTTTTTTATAAAAATCAACAAAAACCAGAATGAAAATAAATAAGACACTTTTATCTACATTCTAAAAATCAAACATGCAAATTAGATCTTCTTGTGAATTGTCTGGGGTTTTTTTTGGGGGGGGTGTTCGTTTGTTTGTTTGTTTGGGGGAGTTTAATGGCATATCAACCTTCGTGGGTGATTTAATGCCAAAGCCGCACTTGTGAAATAACATCAATGATACTATCTAAACTATAGCTGGCGAATATAAGAAGGCCCATACCTTTATTCTTCCTGGAGAGTATGGAGTCATTCTTCACTGCCATTACTCCCGGGCCCACTCTGACCCGGATTCATAGAACTAGAGTTTCATCAATGGGTTGGATAAATTCTTTTGAAAAATATTTGTATTAGATAAGAATGGAACCATATAACAGTGCAAACAAATTATATTTATTCAATAGGTTGGTTGGATGATTCGGTTTTATAGCATATCAACCCTTATTAGTCATTTAATGCCAAATCCTATTTATACATATTCATCAAGTATATATGATTTGTAAACTAATTGATGACATTTTTAAACAAGAAAAAGCTCATTTGTTTGCACACAGTTAAATAGTTGCAAGGATTTCTATATAATACTAATAATTTTATTTAATATTAATCATTTGTTTGCACACAGTTAAATGGTTTCACGTATTGCTATGTAACACTAAGAAATTAATTTAATTTCAGTCATTTGTTAGCACACAATTAAATGGTTATACATATGGTTTGTCTGTTAATATTTTGTAGATAATTCCATTTTTAAAAGTTAGAGCTTATTTGTTTTCATGCGATTAAGTATTGGTATTGCTTGCACATAGTTAAATAGTTTCAGGTATTGCTATCAAGAGTCCTATCTCTGAGTCAAATAGTATTGAAACTGAGTGCAAACAAATAACTTATGCTAAATTGAATTGTTAGAAATAGAGCTGTTTGAGCATTTAACTATGTGTAAACAAATAACTGATGTTTAATTGACTTGTTTGTGATACATAGCAATACTTGGAACCATTTAACTTTGTTGACTTATGCTAAATTGAATTGTTAGAAATAGAGCTGTTTGAGCATTTAACTATGTGTAAACAAATAACTGATGTTTAATTGACTTGTTTGTGATACATAGCAATACTTGGAACCATTTAACTTTGTTGACTTATGCTAAATTGAATTGTTAGAAATAGAGCTGTTTGAGCATTTAACTATGTGTAAACAAATAACAGATGTTTAATTGACTTGTTTGTGATACATAGCAATACTTGGAACCATTTAACTTTGTTGACGTATGCTAAATTGAATTGTTAGAAATAGAGCTGTTTGAGCATTAACTATGTGTAAACAAATAACTGATGTTTAATTGACTTGTTTGTGATACATAGCAATACTTACTTGACTGTGCAAATGAAGGATTAGTGATTAGTAGACTAATTAGTGTTAAATAGCAATACTTTTAAGCACTTCACTATGTGTATAATATCATTGGTGTTGAATAGAATTATTAATATTAGAAAGCGACAAATGAAACCATTTAACTGTGTAAAAACAATATCAATTCTAGTTGTGCCAACAAATTAGTTCTAACTCATTCTAAAAATGAAATTACTTACAAACTGCATGCAAACAAATAACTGATGGTAAATTGTGACTGTTATATAGCAATTCGTGAAGTTATTTAGCTGTGCGGGCAAATGATTTATAGTGAATAGAAATACTTGAAACCATTTAACTACCTGCAAAAAATGAGCAGAGACTTATTTAAAAATGTTATCTACAAAATGTGTTACCAAATCATATATATTTAATATATATATATAAAGAGGATTTGGCATTAAATAACCTACAATGGTTGATATGCCATAAAACCCAACCAAACCAAATAATATATATATTCAATGTAAATGTCTAAAAAGGAATTGGCATTAAATAACCTACAATAGTTGATATGCCATAAAACCAAACCAAACAATACTATTCTTAATTCTAAGAGTTTATGCATTAGCAATTTTTTAAGCTTCTTGCTTAGATATGGTACAAGGCCGTATGAATTGGGTACCCGACGAAACTTGAATTCACTCATCAAGGTTTGCTAGTCAAGCTTGTTAACCATTTCACCATCCGAGGTGACCTAGTAAAAAGTATTTATTCCTATCTAATACGCATTTTTTGGGGCTTATTTATATGTTTTTAAATATACTTAGCTAATTCTACAAAATCAAAAACTACTATGTTTTTTAAGTTTTTCAAAAGTTATATTGTTTGAAGTAACTAATAATAATAATAATAAAGAAGAAGAAGAAGAAGAAGAAGAAGAAGAAGAAGAAGAAGAAGAAGAAGAAGAAGAAGAAGAAGAAGAAGAAGAAGAAGAAGAAGAAGAATCATTACCGAGACCTTGCTTGAAAATTAAAAAAAAAAACATGGAACATGAACGCGACGATGATACTAAATGTAATTGGTGCGCTTGGAACAACCCTCAAAGGATAGGTAAAGGGACTGGAGGACTTGGAAATAAGAGGACAAGTGGACACTATCCACACTACAGCATTATTAAGATCAACCAGAATACTGAGAAAATTCCTGGAGACTTGAAAAGACTTGCTGTCACTCAAACTCCAGTGAAAAACCTTCAGCTAACGTTGGTGTGAAAAACTCTCAGATAGGAAGAATGAAAAATAAAAATAAATAAATGAACCAAAAAAAATGACTGGAATGTCACGAGACCTCTATTTCTTATAATATTTAAACACACACACACACACACACACACCCTAGGTAAATAACAGGAATCGAACAATTAGGGCAGATGAACAAATCTTTGATGTGTGGTTTTCGAAGAAAATCGAGTCAGTAGAATTTGTCTTTAATTTTTTAAAAAAACATTGATTTTCCGTTACACGTAAAATCTTTTGGTTGTACTGTTGTATTTTAAATGAAGTCTTTTTAATTCCCAAAATTATTTTCAGTTAAACTATTTCGAAATCACGAAAAGGATTTGTTTGAATTTACAGCGCTAAACTCTCTATGGCTCATCTATGACTTCGCTTAATCGATGAAAATATACGTACCTAATATAACCTGAAAGCGTTAAGAACTATTCAAGTTAGACGAACCAGACATGCAGGACACTGCTGGAGAAGCAGAGATGAACTCATAAGAGATGTACTCTTATGGATCCCCACACATGGCCGCGCAAAAGCAGGACGACCAGCACGAACGTACATTCAGCAGCTATGTGAGGATACGGGATGTTGTCCTGAAGACCTACCTAGGGCGATGAACGATAGGGAGGAGTGGCGAGAGAGGGTCAGGGATATCCGTGCTACCAGCGCGATATGATGATGATGATGATGAAGAACAGTTACCGTCCTCAATAGAACCGGAAAGATATCAGCAGCCTAATCTTTATTAGAATAAGACCAGACTTAGCGGAAACAAAGTCTCAAAATAGGGCTGTAAATATAAACCATAAAAATGATACAGGAACACCTGAATCTAATTCAGGTACTCAGTCGAGAAATAAAACCTAAAAATAGCAGGATAACGGAATTTAACTAAACCAAAACTAAGGGTTTTTTTTCTTGTTTTTGTTTTTTGGGGGGTTTTGGGGGGGGGTTGTGACCCGCTGTTCATGAACAATCGCTGTGACTGTTCTCAGTCACATCTGGGTCAGGCGCACAGATAATAAACAACCCCTGGGTCCGGTATAGCAACAATATACCACCCATGATAAAAATGTTGAATCAAAACAATGTGGGACCCAGACAAAAGGTTTGAGTGTCATGATAGGCAGGTAATCTACTGATAGTCAACTCTACGAATGTTGACTGTACACGAATGACGATTTAAGGAACCACACCAACCAGAGACGTAAACACAAAACATGGACTAGGGAAGACAACCAACTTGCTCTACACTGCTATTTTAGGAACAACCCAACACAAAGAGGATATAGGAAAAGAATGACAGAGATCTGGCAAGAATGTGCTAGTTTTCAGACTTAGAAATGCTAGAAATACTCCAGAAAATAAACAATGAACAAGATCGTAATACAGTATCCAGACTTATCAAGAATTAACGAACAAAAAAAAAGCCAAACGAAATCAACCACCAACTTCGGAAAATAGAAACACCACACAACCAAACAACTTAGAGCAAACACTAATACAAGAACAAAAGGTAAATCTAGAAAATTTAAAGAGAATTATGAACGGGGAAAAGACTACCTTACCATCACTAAGAAACATAGAATGGAGAACAGTTAAGATGGAAACGAATAAAATAAATCAAGTACTACCTTATATATCAACAAATAAAATAACCGAATTTAATGAAGGGGCGAAATTAGTTTGTGGGAAAATTGGGATCCACTCAAAAAACACGAAGTAAAAATTAAAACCAGGATGGGGAATTAGATTGGAAACTCAGATAAAAAATCTACGAAAACAGACCAAAATGATAAAGCAAAAGAAAGATGCTGAAAGATTTAGGAACAGAAAAGACAACACAGGAAAAACTTACAATACAACTTGAGGAAATAAACCAGAAAGTACTGGCAAAAGAAGGAAGATTAAAGAGATATTGACAAAGGGTTAAACAATACAGACAAAACAGGACATTCCAAAAAAGCGAAAGGAAATTCTACCAAAAAGTGGGAGGAGATGACACGAAAACATACCAACAACCGGATGCAAGAGAAACCGAGCAATTTTGGACTAAAATATGGCAACCAAAAACATAATGAAAAGGCCCAATGGATAAACAATATAACAAAAGATTTAGAAGGGCTCGAAGAAGGTCCGAAAGTGGAAATACACATCGATTTACTCAAAACGATACCAAAAAAATATCAAACTGGAAAACGCCTGGCCATGATGGAATACATGGTTTCTAGTTCAAGAAATTCACCACCAATCACGACAGACTAGCACTAGAAATCAACAGATGCCTACAAGGAGCACACGTATCCGAATGGATGACCAAAGGAAAGACTACATTGATCCAAAAGGACCCAAGCAAAAGAACCGCCCCAAACAACTACAGACCTATTACCTGCCTACCGATAATGTAGAAAATATTTACAGCATAAATAAGAGAAGAGATTTACTACTCGCTAACAAGCGGAGTATTGTTCTTTGCGGAACAGAAAAATGCCACAAAGGATCCAGAAGCACAGCAGAGTTACTTTACATAGATCAGCACATCCTAAACAAAGAACAAGGAAACTAATGACCATGCATAAGTCTTAACATCCAAGAGACAACGTTGACTGACTACATTGATTGACTATTATGAAAGGAGGAAGGAAGAGGACTTGCCAGCATTGAAGACAGCGTTGACGCATCGATACAACGACTCAAATAGAACATAGAAAAACACGAAGGAGGAGTGATTACAGCCAACAGAAACGATACTGACAACACGATGGCCAACAGAATGACAATAACTAGAAAACAAAAGTGGGAAGAAAAACAACTCTACGTGCGCTTTAAATACTAATAAACAACATCTCACACGAGAAAACCTGGACGGGGCAAAGAAAAGAAAACTTTAAGAGAGAAACAGAATCTCTCCTAATAGCAGCACAAAACAACGCCATAAGAGCCTATCAAATCAAAGTAAGAATAGATAAGACGCAGCAAAATAGCACATGTAGGTTGTGTGGTAATAGAAACGAAACCATCAATCATATAATAAGCGAATGCAGCAAATTTGCACAGAAGGAGTACAATACTAGACACGACTGGGTAGACAAGTTGATCCATTGGGAGATGTGCAAGGAATTTAAATTTGACCATACCAACAAATGGTATATACACAACCCAGCATCTGTCCTACAGATGGGACTTTGACATACAAA
The DNA here is from genome assembly GCA_963585895.1 of Sepioteuthis lessoniana. NCBI lineage: Eukaryota > Metazoa > Mollusca > Cephalopoda > Myopsida > Loliginidae > Sepioteuthis > Sepioteuthis lessoniana. The sequence continues at coordinate 31,139 of CAUZXS010002213.1, forward strand.
CAGATAACCTAATCTCTTCCAGAAGATCTAACCTTATAATAATCAACCAAAAAAGAGAGAACTTGCAAAATTGTCGACTTTGCTGTCCCGGCAGACCACAAAATAAAACTGAAAGAATGTGAAAAGAAGGATAAGTACATCGACTTTGCTCGGGAATTGAAAAAACTATGGAACATGAAGGTGACAATTAAACCAATCATGATTGGTTCTTTGGGTACTGTCACCAAAGGATTATTAAAGAGACTGGGGAACGAGAGAAGACCATCTAAACCACATCATTATTAAGAACGGCAAGAATACTGAGAAGAGTCCTGAAGACTTGAGGAGACTTACTGTCACTCAAACTCCAGTTAAAAACCATCAGCTAAAACTGATTTGAAAAACTGTCAAGGAGTAAATAATAGTAATAATAATAATAATTATTATTATTATTATTATTTGTAAACGATTATAAAAGTAACCATTCTTAAAACAGATAATTTGGATGCAATAGTAAAGTTTCAAGTATTTCTCTCTAATGCTAATAATTTTTAAACGGGTCAGTTTGATGTTAATAAGTACAACCATCCCGGATCAAACTGAGTGTGAGATTAATGGCAACTGAGCGGAGTCTTCAGAATTCCAAGAACTGGAGAATTGTACCTTCACCACCGGATGTGTCATAAACGGAACACTCTTTTAGTCTTGCCCCTATGCGGGGAAATGCAGTCAACGTACTCTTCGTCCTGTCTACAGGATGGAACGATAAAATTGTCATCCTAAAGAAAACAACACTACAGCTTTATTTTAAAACTTTTATTGAAAAAATCAATTCAGGTAACTTGATTATGTTGTACAGCTAACATCTATTCAATGTAGCCGCCTTCAGCCTCAATCACCGCCTCGATATGGATCCGGAACTGAGAACATGCTTTTTCCACAAGCACCGGCGGGAGCTCGGTGAATACTCGGCGGGTGGCGGCGATCAGGCTGGCTTTGGTGTTGTGGGAGGTCATGTTGGTGATGTTCTCGACATATGACCAAACGAAGTAGTCCAGAGGGTTCAAGTCGGAGGAGGAGGGGACCAATGAGAGAAGGGTACAAAATCGTAGCACTCCTTTTGAAACCAAGCCTGGGTCTCTTTGGACTTGTGGACCGGCGCCGAGTTCTGCTGCCACACCCAGCGTCTGCCACCGGCCACCTGATTGCACCAGGGGATCACCACACTCTTCAGCACATCCAGGTACACTTTGGTGTTGACTTTCAAGCCGACTTCGAAGATGTGAGGAGGCATGATGTGGCCCTCACTTTAAACCACACCAAAGACAATAACCGTAGCCAGAAACTTTGTTTTCGTCACCCTGGGCACGTCCCTGTTATTCGTGGCAATCCAGATTTGCATTTTGAGGGTGCTGGCAATGGTCCTGTTGTCATAACTTGGATCGGTAGAGAGCATGGGTTGTACAGCGGCGCATCTCCGATCTCGCGCGTTGAACATTGTGTCACTTTCAGACATGATAGAAGGCTCCTATCGCTCTTGGGATTTGTACACAACTGGCCAACTAGTAGATGGTCTGAAACAAAAAAAAAAGAAAACCGGTTTTCATTATACGGAAATGGAATCATGTCGTCTTTTCTGGGGCGACAATTTTATCGTTCCACCCTGTACAGGCAGGCGAACTAGTTGAAGATAACAGAATGACGAGTTGGAATGTTTAAGGCAAAGAGAACCATCTCACTTGGAAAATGGGTGGAATATTAGTTTAGTGCTAAAATAATTGCATTTTCGTGGCCCAGTTCATTCAATTTCTACTCATTTGCGGTCAGGCGTCGTCATGGAAATGAAATGGTCCGTTACAACTGACCAATGTTGAACGTAAAAGAAGCAGTTCTTAGTGCATTTTTCCTGGTAATACTTCTCAGCTGTGACGGTTTCTCCAGGCTTCAAGAAGCTGTAATGAGTTATTCCACATACTGTCTACCAAACACCGGTTCCCGCTAGAACACCGAAGTTAAGCAATGATGATCTTGTTTTATATTTAAATGGGTAATGAATGATTCCACTAATTGACGACCAAGCCTAAAACCCATCAGCCATATAAAGGCTGACTTCGGTATTAAATAACCCAACAAGAGTTGACACGCTTAAAACCCACCAGCCATGTACTTGTTGGCGAAAAAAGCTGACATTAAATAATTCAATGGTTTATATTCTTAAAACAAACCATCCGTAAGAGGGAGACCCAGATCCGTAATGGTTAAAGGGCTGGACTGCGACCTCGAAGTTAGCGAGTTCAAACTACAGGCGCGTTATTACGTTCACTTTTGAACTAATCCCAATAGGAAAGGTATAACCCCCCAGAGCTATAGACTAAATAGCATCACTGCTGTTCTTCTACAAGGTTGGTTTTGACATTAAATATACCACTAAGGTTGATATACCATTAAAAACAAAAAACTGAAACCAACCATATAATTACTTACGAAATAGGCGAAATTTGGTAATGTATAACTCAACGTGCCTAAAACCCTCCAATCATATAACTGCTTGCAAAAAGGTCTAGTTTCGGCACTGCAATCTGTGGTCGCTGGTTCGATCTCCATTGGTGGAGATTACAGTATACACTGCTAATGAGACCTAATAAGGTCGAAACAGCCGTCCAGTGTTCCCGTATGTCGTGCGGAGGTGTTCGTCGGATTTTCTAATCGTGGTAATTAAATTCACTATACTAATTCCTCTACTTAAAAAAGAATAGTATGTACAGGTCTAATTTTGACATCAAATAACCCTCAACCTAATCGGCTGTTGGGAGGGGGGGCTGTTTAATACAAAAATTGTATCTCAGCAGAGAGGTAAGACTTCCCACAAACAATCTGATGGTGAGACTCTATTAATGCAGGAGTAGTACCTCTTCCTTACCATCGCTCCCAGGTCCACACTGAACTAGAGTGGTAGCACCTTATAAAGTCCTATCTATGGGTCAAATAAATCTGTTTAGTATTTAAACTGTGCAAAAGACTTACGTTTAATCAAATTGTTAGAAACAGAACAACTTGATCATAACAAATGACTGATATATAATTCAATTGTTAGTGATATATAGCAATACTTGAAATCATTTAACTGTTTCGAAACAATAGCAATACTAGTGTACAAACAGGTACAAATACTAGTGTACAAAACTAGTGTATTAACTCATTTAAAAATAAAATTACCAATAAACTAATCTCTTATCTATCATGTATATCGATTTAAATGTTTTCAAACAAATTATTGATGTTAAATTGTTACAGTTACATAACAATATTTCAAATTATCTAACTGTGTGCAAACAAATGAGCTTAGCCTCGTTTAAAAATGTTATCAACAAAATATGTTTTCAAATCATGTAATTTATATATGCGTACCAAGGGTTTGACGTTAAGTAATTCCCAGCTAGGGGTTAAATAGTAATACTACTGTTCTTCTTGGAGAATTGCTTTGGCATTAAATAACCTACAAAGGTTGATATGCCATTAAACAAAGAAACCGAACCAAACCAAACGTTTAGTAACTTACGATTGTTGATATATCATAAAAACCAACCCAACCAAATCCTATATATCTAATATATATGTATAAAGAGGATTTGGCATTAAATAACCTACAATGGTTGATATGCCATAAAACCCAACCAAACCAAATCCTATATATCTAATATATACGTATAAAGAGGATTTGGCATTAAATAACCTACAATGGTTGATATGCCATGAAACCCAACCAAACCAAATCCTATATATCTAATATATATGTATAAAGAGGATTTGGCATTAAATAACCTACAATGGTTGATATGCCATGAAACTCAACCCAACCAAATCCTGTATATCTAATATATATGTATAAAGAGGATTTGGCATTAAATAACCTACAATGGTTGATATGCCATAAAACCCAACCAAACCAAATCCTATATATTTAATATATATGTATAGAGAGAATTTGGCATTAAATAACCTACATTAGTTGATATGCCATAAAACTAAATCAAACCAAACGAAAAAACCCGACCGGGATTGACTTGCCTTAAAACTAACAAACCAATTTTGGCAACGGTAAATAAGTCTGTTTATTCTGGTAGCATAAAATTTAGGAAACTGAGAAGCGATGGTGTGTAAGATGTTTGGTAGAGCGTTGTCATACAGGAGACCAATGTTAGTCATTTCTTGGGTGCATTTTGTCGTTTTCCTATCAGCTGGATATGACATTATGCTGGATTTGATGATTAGGCACCAGTTCTGAAGCTATAAGGAATGCAGAGTACTCATTCATTACCATTACTTCCAGGTCCACCTTGACTCGGAGTTAAATTACCACTCAGGGTTCCATCTATGGGTTAAATACAACTGTTTGGAAATTATTTGGTGCTTGATACTCTCTCTGTGAAAATTATTTTTATTAGGAATATTTGAAGTTATAACTGCTTATAAAGGATTATCATCATTAGTTACTTGAAACAATATGCAAATTATTTGTATTAAGAATAGTTACTTGGAGTTTTAATTGTTTACAAAGGATAACTATTATTATCAGTTACTTAAACCAAAAATTGAAATATTTGATTCCATATAACTGTGCAAATTATTTGTATTAAGAATAGTTACTTGGAGTTTTAATTGTTTACAAAGGATAACTGTTATTATCAGTTACTTAAACCAAAATTTGAAATATTTGATTCCATATAACTGTGCAAATTATTTGTATTAAGAATAGTTACTTGGAGTTTTAATTGTTTACAAAGGATAACTATTATTATCAGTTACTTAAACCAAAAACTGAAATATTTGATCCCATATAACTATGCAAATTATTTGTATTAAGAATAGTTACTTGAAGCTATAATTGTTTAATAAGGGTTATTATTATTAGTTACTTGAAATAATATCACTAAGCAAATTATCTGTATTAAAAAATGTTATGTAGAAGAATGTGCCAATACCGATTCGTGGTTTGAACACGGATCTCCAGCCAACAAACACAAATGTTGAAATGGATTATGCTACTGGGGATACGTGACTAGAAGTGGTGGTTATATAAATGGGTCAGACTGAAGTATGACGGTATTGCGTATGCAAAATATTCGGCCTTGTGCCACATCGAAGCAAAGATCTTCGTAAATTACTATTGCGTATGCAAAATAGAGTTGAAATGTAACATTGTTCGTTAATATTGTTTTGCATTCCAAACTCATTTGTTCGAAAGTGAAGAGATTTAAAGTGTCGAACAAAATTACTTCCCTCAGAGAACATTACAAAAATGGCTACGAAGAATAGTTCCGAATATAATAAAAAGAATAATTACTTGAATCTATAGTTGTTTACGAAAGATTATTATTTATTAGTTAATTGAAACAATATCATCATCATCATCTCCCCCACCCCACCCTGCCGTCAAACAATACAGCCACTAAATCTGTATAAATGCTCATAAAAGTTCGAAAATTTTACAAGAGAGACCCTTTGAAAATAACTTAAGAAATAGTAAGTGCATCCACTCCAAGACAAGAGTCCAATAACTGGTTAGTAATATATTGCCCTATACTATTTTGTCATTTAAAATGCATGTATGATTTTATTTAATTTTTTCATTGTAAAATCACTGCTGAATACTATCTGTGTCTTTAATGGAAATACAATTTTACTGTAAATCCAAATAAAAATTTGAACCTAGTCAAAAGAAGCTAACACTATTGGACTGATTAGAACCCAAAAACCAAAGTAAACGTAAAATCGAATGCCTATTAGGATGCTAAGAAAGTACTTTTATGAATTTAGAAAGAAAATAATCGTGAAATTTAAGTTAAAACTTAATAATAAAAAACGGAGGAATGTAAGAATTTTTTCTCGAAAGCCATGGTAAGCAACATGGTGGACGTAAAGGCAAGGGGATAAAACCTCTGAAACAATATAACTGTATCAAAATTATTTGTATTATGAATAGTTACTTGAAGTTTTAATTGTTTACAAAGGATTACTATTATTAATTGATAAAAACAATATAGATAAGTGCAAACAAATTATTATTATTATTAAAAAGAAAGAGTTACTTGAAACCATAGAATTGTGTATAAATTATTAGTATTACATAGGAATACTTGAAACCATAGAATTGTGTATAGATTATTAGTATTAGATTGGAATACTTGAAACCATAGAATTGTGTATAAATTATTAGTATTAGATAGGAATACTTGAAACCATAGAATTGTGTATAAAATTATTAGTATTAGATAGGAATACTTGAAACCATAGAATTGTGTATAAATTATTAGTATTAGATAGGAATACTTGAAACCATAGAATTGTGTTTAAAATTATTAGTATTAGATAGGAATACTTGAAACCATAGAATTGTGTATAAATTATTAGTGTTAGGTAAGAATACTTGAAAACAATTATAAATTAGGAATTCTTGAGATCATAACTTGGTGTAAATAAATGATTATAAGCAAATAAAAAAGTGCAATCTTTTCTTAAATAAAATAGAAAATTGAAAATATAGTCATAATTACAATCAACCATTTACAAATGAATCTAATTTTGGCGTCAAATAATCCAGAAGGAGTTGAAATGCCGTTAAACAAATAAACTTAACGAATACTAGTTGTCTAAATTTCTGAGACGAAGCTCGGTAATTTTTATCATTAAGGATTTTCGGACTATTGTCTTCATCTTTATTGTTATTTCCACAACGTTTCGGCCGATATGTCGTCCGGCATTCTTCTGGTGTTTTTTCGAACTCAGGAACCTTCACGGAACTTCGAATTGTGTCCTTTATTGAATCCACCGGGGTCGCCTGTTCTGATTCCGTTAGCCGTTCCAGCAGGACACACGGCGTAACGGTTATAGGGGTTGGTTCCCTAAGCTTCTAAGGAGACAATCATCTGGAAGTTGCAGGTTCAATCCTGACTGCAGGCGAGTGACAAGACTGGAATACTTAACACTTGTACCCGGTTATGGCTAACGGAATCAGAACAGGCGACCCCCGTGGATTCAATAAAAGACGTAGTTCAAAGTTCCGTGAAGGTTCTAGAGTTCGACAAACACCTGAAGAAGGCTGGAGTACATATCAATCGAAACGTTGTGGAAATAACAATAAAGATGAAGACAATAGTCCGAAAACCCTTAATGATAAAAATTAACCAATCCATCTCAGCTGTTTCGCCAGGATTCAAAACGTTGCATGATTGTATTTGCTGACAACTAAACCAGATTATCCACAGGGGTACAATATAACATATTAGTTTAATGCGGATGCCTACAGGTCAGCATGTAGACAAGGATAAAAATTATCCAGTCTCCTTTGTTAGAGTTCCGAAGACTCTTTTGAACCTTTTCTTATTGTGCGTTTCGATGATGAGGAGAAAAAACAGATGCTACACTCAGATCCAAGTTCAAAGGTCAGGATTCTACACTGATCGTAGTGTCATGGAGCAGCAACATGTTGATCTTTGGTTGGGCACATTACTGGCAGGGAGAGACACCTAGGGTAGTGTAATGGTTAGCAAGCTTGACTAGCAAACCTGCAAGAGTGAGTTCGAGTCTCATTGGGTGCCCCATTCAATCGGCCTTGCGCCACATCGAAGCAAAAGAGCTTCGTAAATTGCCATTACTGGCAGGGAGTTGTCAAGATGTTTGAAAAAGTGCTAACTGAAGAAAGGCTCGGAGGGTAATGTGGGCGTGACAGAGTTTTATAGTCTTGTTCTTTATGAGTTTTGCAGATCGATTTGTGAGACATACCGTCAGACATTGTTAGTGAGAGGAATTTAGTTCTTATCGATTTTAGATGTGAACGTTGATGTTCTTGAGCGGATTTTATCGATTTACAAGAGATATTTCAATGCTGTGACAGTTTCTCCAAGATTCAAAATGTCCGGGTAGATAATGCCACTGGCCGATTATCAAATAGTGACCATAAACTTCTTTTTGATGCAGTTTAAGTGTTTTGATGTGTCTCCTCTCTTCAAACACAGCGCGGTACGTCGTCAGCTATTTGACACTCTAAGTATAAGGCAACCAGCTCGAATCGAACTCTCTCTAATGATGTTTTGAAAATCCAGGTTCGTTGAACATTACACAATAGGAGTCCCCAGCCCAGTCGGCTTAGGCTGCAGAATACACCGACTGAATCTCAGCAGAAATGTAAGACCCCCCCTCTCCCATCGCGTGTCCTGGATATGACACTAATCAATCTGATGGTGAGGTTTCAATAATGCTGGAGTTTTGGGGAATGCAGAGTAATCTTCATTGACATCACTCCTAAGTCCATTCTGACCCGGAGTGGTAGCACCTGACAGGGTCCTATCTATGGGTCAAATAGAAATTGTAGGGTACTAATGTTAATGAATGAAAAGACAATATTAACAATAATGCTACAAAAAAAATTTTTTTTAATTATTTCTTTGTTGGGAGTTGAAATGTAGAAGGGTATACAGCGATACGTGTATCAAGTCACGATCGTAAAGGCCAGTTCTGGCATCAGCGTGGATAAGATCTTTATCCAACTTGAAATTGTAACTTGACACCGTTGTTTGAAGATCAAACGAACACGGCGCCTCTGAGAACACAGTTAGTACGTATCACTCCGGGTTGGCGTGAGTAATTGATCTGTGTTGTCTAGAATATTGTGTGTTTTTATAGCATCAAGGTAGATCCCGCGTGCACGCGTTGACTTTCGAAAATTCTTTGGGCGTGTATTTTGGAGACCTCCTATTGGTCCTAAAAACCGTTTTCAATTTTTTATTTTTTTAAACATCTGCGTGTGCATTAGCTGGAGATCTTTGCGCCAATTCTGATCAGTTTTTTCCAGTAAATTCTCTTGACAAGGAAATTGCATCATTTCCTATAGAATAAACTGTGTACTTATGCTAAACTGAATTGTTAGAAATAGAACTCTTTTGATATTTACAATGTGTACTTATGTTGAACTGGATTATTTGAAATACAACTATTTTGACACTTAACTGTGCGTCACTTATACTGAACTGGATTGTTTGAAATAGAATTGTTTATATGTATAAAAATGGATTTTGCATTAAATAACTTACAATAAAACCAAAACCATAAAACCAAACCAAACCAACAGGATTCCCAATTGTATAAAATCTATTGCAGTAAAAAAAATGGATCGTTTTCACACTGTGTTTTTCGGCGCACACGCTAACATAAAAACGGCCTATCTCATATTAAATTGCTAATATACATGTCCCAAGTGCAATGTGTATTTAGCCAACTCCTCTTCTAATAGTCAAAAAGGCAATTTTTAAGCGAAGTACAGCTGGTTTGAATTCAGAGATTTCCTTCTCCTAGACTGGTTACCTTATATATACCAAAGAGCTCAGACTGCCCTACTATTTACTTCTACTTTTCCGAATAGAATTAACGCGAAGTGAAAGGCAAACAGCTTCGTCCAAGATTCGAACTGGGATCACTGAGTCCATTTCCTCTGACGATAATCATTACGCTAAGCACGCCTTCTTGTGGTATACAAATAGGTCTATCTTAACACTGTAACGAGACAGACTGCAAGATATATATATATATATATATATATATATATATATATATATATATATATATATATATATATATATTATATATATATATATATATATATATATATATATATATATATATATATATATATATATATATATATATATAAGGGCAGTTCAAAAAGTTGTAAGCCTCACCCGAAAGGAAGAGCCATAACTGAACATCTTTATTGCGGCAACTCACAACTACTTCTTATAAAACTAGATAAAATAAATCAAAATTCTGTGCTCGTGAGGCACATTCAAAGGTGAGTGGTGTACGACAAAGCAAAAATCTGAATGAGGCTTTGAACTTTTGGAATAACCAATATATATATATTTTTTTTTTCATCCACAGAAAAATTGTTTCGGTGTATCATAACTATTCACTGCGGATAGACGCGTAGGACGCTTCAAGTTGGAATCGAAATCTGTCCGGATTTACGTTAGACTTAGTATCTTACCGCTCAGCCACTATGTGACATACATTAGCGCGTGAATTATAACGTATTATGTATTAACTTTCGTTTGTTTACATTTTGCCATACGGGATACCAGTGTGCTCAATTCATTAGAAGAGCTTGTATTACGCGACTGGCAACCGTTAATTCCTTCGCTAGAGTGCTCATATATATATATATATATATATATTTAGTTTGGTTTTAGAGTAAATTAACCATTGTAGGGTATTTACTGCCAACTTCGTTTTATTCATATCCTTAGTTCTATTTAGTTTAGCATAAGCTGAGAGTTTAATTGTCAAAATCAGTTCTATTTCAAACAATTCAATTTATCATAAGTACACAGTTTAGTTCTATTTAACCAATAGATAGGACCCTATCAGGTGCTACCACTCTGGGACAAAGTAGACCTGGGAGTGAGAGTAATAAAGAGATACTCCGCATTCCCCAAGCTCCTGCATTACAGGAACCTCATCATCAGATTTTTTAGTGTCATATCTAGGACACTCGTTAGGAAAGTCCTACTCCTTTGCAGAGAAGCAGTTGGTGTATACAGCAGCTCTAGCCAACTGGGCCAAATATATATATATATACACACACATTAGGTTAATTCAAAAAGTTCTAAGCCTTTTTCATATATATATATATATATATATATATATATATATATATATATATATATATATATATATATATATATATATATATATATATATATATAATGAATGTCCAGAGACGATGAGTTTGGAATTCTTCCCACTGAGAATATATGAGAGGTTTCATATAATGCTCCAGCAGTGCTCAATGTATGGCTATTAATATATAAATACATAAGATTTTTATCAAAGGTGTCCATGGTGTAATGGTTATCGTCGTAGAAAATGGACACGGAGACTCGAGTTCAAATCCTGGACGAGAATGATTGCATTTCACATGGCACTAATACCCTTGGGAAAGGTATGAATCTAATCATTCTCCCTCCAACTATGGGTAAATAGTAGGACAGACTGGGTTCTTCAGCCTTGGTCTAGGAGAAGGAAAACTCTGAATTCAAAGCTGTTAAACTCCGCTTAAAAAAATTGACCTTGTGTCATATCCTGCCCGAGCGGAGAGGTTGGTAAATAGGACAAGATTTTTATCAAGGGTTTTCGGACTATTGTCTTCATCTTTATTGTTATTTCCACAACGTTCCGGCCGATATGTCCTCCGGCCTTCTTCAGGTGTTTGTCGAACTCGGTAACAACAATAAAGATGAAGACGATAGTCCCAAAACACTTAATGATAAAAATCTTCAAGCTTCGTCATAGAAATTTAGACAACTAAATATATAAGAATTTATAAAAATCTCATTTCGCCCAAATATATCTGAATTATAATTGGAAACTTAAGGGACTTAAATTTATTTCGACTGTTTGCTCTCTACAGCCTGCCTCATCAAATAACGTTATCTGATGAGGTAGGCTACTGAGTGCTGCCAGTCGAAATAATTTTATTATAGCATAATGACAGTCCGTTGAGTTTTCTTTCCAATTATATCGCACACACACACACACACACATATATTTATATATATATATATATATAAGTTGGCGAACACTCTACTCATTAGACCAATGTCCCGGTTCAATTGGCCAAGTGGGTAGAGTGTTTGCCAATGGTCCTGGAGACCTGGGTTCAATCCCATCTCGGGTCATAACAAAAGCTTTAAAAATGGTACTTGATATCTCCTTGCTTAAAACTCAGCAATATAAGGTAGTGTCAGGAGTGGCAGTACCACCTTGAGCTACCGAAACTGTGTTATCACCCTGGTAGACGGCTGATGAGGTTAAGGTATCGCACGTGCTTTCACACGTTGTATGATGAAAAAAAAGTACGTATCAAGGGTAGTGGAGCAATCCAGGGAAAGGAGTAGCGGCCTCTATTACACCTCTGTGTTGTAGTTTTTGAAAAGGGAGCCTTCTGGTCGCCGTCGACTACGGTCGCCAACTTTACTTATATATATATATATATATATATATATGCCAGAAATATATAAAAGAAAGGATATGTATAATACAACACTGCATCAGTGTTCCAACAAAAGTTGCTACAACGAAGCTAAAGACCACAATAGACTTCCTTGGGGTCTCCTGTTTTAGCATTCAAAGTTTTTCCTTTTCCTAAACCGGTTGCTGTTACCACGGCTAAAGGGCCTGGTCTGACCTACTATTTCCCCCCATCCTGAAGGACTATATTTAAGCTCTATAATGCTGCAATATTGAATATAGACAGGGAGTGGGGACCATGTATTCACTAATGTGCATCTTCCTAAGGGAACTATCTAGAAAAAGATAAAGTTGATTTGTAATTAAGTTAAAAATTGTTTCTCAATCAGTCTCATTAATTGACCGACCTTGTATAATTGGCTTTTTTTCCCATTTTTTATCGTAAAAAACTTCTGTTCGCTTCCATTTTGTAAATGATTAAACATCCTTTTTGATCAATAAGTCTCTGATTATTATGATTTTTTTTTTGTCTAAGCAATTGCTGAGTCTCTTCCCAATCAAAACCATCTTAAATGATAATAATCAGCAATCTAGACAAGCAAAACATCGTGAATGAGTTCGAGTCTCATTGGGTGCTCCAGTCATACGGCCGTGTGCCATATCTATGCTTAGTAAATTATTAATAAGTATAACTTTCTTTTCCAGCGAGAAGCTTTGATTCTCCTTCAATAAATTAAGTTCGTTGTCATAACTTTCCGGCCTTATTTCTATTCGTAGCTATTTAGTAAGTCGGTCGACCATTGTCGAAGATGACCAAAAGGCTCCCTTTTCAATAGCTACTACACTGTAGGACAAAAGACTTGACTCCTTTCCATGGATTGTTTCACTTACCCTTCATCCGTAGCTTAATGCTGTGACCTCAAGTATAATTTTTGAGTCTTTGGTAAAGCTCGACCTGGGATTGAACCCCAGTTTCTCTGACCATTGGCTCCCTTTTCAAAAACTACAACACAGAGGTGTAATATCAAGGTTTGGTTTGGTTTCTTTGTTTAATGGCATATCAACCTTTGCAGGTTATTTAATGACAAAGCCATTCTCCTAGAAGAACAGTAGTAGTACTATTTAACCCATAGCTGGGAGGATAAGGGGGTTTCATACCTTTCCCCGGGGTATTTGCCCAAAAGTGAACGTAATAGTGCGACTGGAGTACGAACTCGCTTATTACGATTCCGCAGTCCATCGCTTTAACCATTACACCACAATTTTCAAACAAATCTATTTGACCCATAGATGGAACACTAACAGGTACTACCATTCTGGATCAGAGTAGACCAGGGAGTAATGGCAATGAAAGAGTAGCCAACACTCCCCGGAGCTCGAGAAATTGGGCCTCGCCATTAGATGCAGTTTAATGCCACACCCAGAACACTCAACTCCGTTCTGATAACTCTTACAATGACTGTTGCCCAGGTGTATAGCACTTTGCTCTTCTCTTCGACAACATTGGTGTTGTGAAGAGGGGGAAATCTACTGCATTGGCAACTGCTGGCCTTACATAAAACCTTATCCAAGCATAACTTACAGTCAACTCACGCTGAAACCACAGATTCTGGTCAGATCGTCTGAGTTAAGAACCAATTAGTCAGTCCTATACTTAGATGAGTGAGCACTTAGTAAGATAATGAGCTGTAAGTAATCTGAAGACTATATCAGACTAAGCAAAGCTTAGTAAATAACAAGAAAAATGGTCCAGTCGGCTTAGTAGTGCTGCAGAATACATCGACTGCATTTCTGCTGAGGGGTCAAACTCCACCAACGAGTGTCCTATTGGCCCAGTCGGCTGAAGCAGCAGAAAACACCAACTACTAAATGAGTGTCCTTATATGACACTAAACAATATGATGGTGAGGCTTCAGTAATACTGGTGCTTTGGAGAAGGCGGAGTGCCCCTTCATTGGCATCGCTCCCAGTTCCACTCAGGCTTGGAGTAGTAGCACTTGATAGAGTCCCATATATGGGTCATATATTTAATTGCTAAGGAGCAATTAGCCTATCCAGTCATTAAATGTGTGACCAATGACCAATATCTACTGTCAACAACCTGAATAATAATAATAATAATAATATACCTCGACCTTGCTAGAGAATTGAAAAAACTATGGAACATGAAGGTAATAATTATATCAATTGTGATTGGTGCTTTTGGCACGGTGACTAAAGGATTATTAAAGGGCCTGGAAGATTTGGAAGTTGGCAGCCGAGTGGAGACCATCCAGACAACAGCATTATTGAAAACGGTCAGAATACTGAGAAAAGTCCTGGAGACTTGAGGAGACTTGCTGTCACTCAAACTCCAGTGAAAGACCATCAGCTAACGCTGATGGTAAAACTCTAATGAGTAAAAATAATAATAATAATAAAACCTGGAGAAAACCTGGACATGGCAACGAAAGGAAAACCTTTAGAGAGAAACTGAATTCCTTTTAATAGCAGCACAAAACAACGCCATGAGAACCATGCTAAAGCAAAAACAGATAAGACACAACAAATGCATATACATCCACACATACATGCAGAATCATAACGATACAATAAATAAACAGACAAGCGAAGACTTCTTTAAAAAAATGTACCTCTCCTTTATTTTAAAGGTTTGTGTGTGAGATGGAGTTGGAGACTTAGCAAAGACTGCAATATATTGACCCCCGTTCTTATGGCCGTCAGCGTTGTGCCTTTCTCGTTCTCCAGGGCTGCTCAACCGGAGGCCCAGGGGCCCAGCTCTCTACTGGATGATGGCTTTCTTTACTGCATCTTATCACCAACTGGTCTCCAAAACTCCATCGGGGGTCCCGAGGGCCTCTTCGGCCGGGTGTGGCTTTCCCTACCACACTTGTCTCCGACGTCTCTTATCCCCAACTGTCTGACTTCCTGTCTTGACCGAGTTATATAATAGTTCAACACCCACTCAATCTTTGGAATGGCATGTTTGATCGTCATCAAGCGGAAATAACTGTCATGCAGTTCACGGGCCACTCTCTTCCGGTGCATTAGTCTATGAGTGTACCATGGGAATTTTACCTTGTCTCATTTTGTTAGCCAAGTCCACCTACGCGATTTCTCCTCATAAGTGCCATCGGAATGTGTCACTTCCTTCCGGTGCATCACTTTGGAATGGCATATTTGGCCGGGTTGAAGGTCAATACATAACAATAGCAGGTGTAAATAATTTGGTGATAGAGACGAAATGATTAATCCCATAATAAGCGAATACAGTAAACTACCACAAAAGAAAGTATAAGACTCGACACGACTGGGTGGGAAAGGTGACCCACTGGGAATTGTGTAAGGAATTGAAATTTGACCATACGAACAAATGATATATGCACAAACCAGAACTCGTCCTGGAGAATGAAAAGCACAAAATTCTCGGAGACTTTTGGATACAAAAAAATAAATAGACCTAATAATCATCATCATCATCATCATGTCTTGCCACCAGCACGGATATCCCTGACCCTCTCTCACCACTTCTCCATATCGTTCATCGCCTCTGGCAGGTCTCCAGGGCCACATCCCGTATCCTTTCATAGCTGCTGAATGTACGTTCGAGCTGGTCGTCCTGCTTTTGCTCGGCCATATGTGGGGGTCCATAGAAGTATAGCACTTATGAGCTCGTCCCTGCTTCTCCAGCAGTGTCCTGCATGTCTGTTTCATGGCCGTGCAAAAGCAGGACGACCAGCACGAACATACATTCTGCAACTATGTGAGGATGCAGGATGTTGTCCAGAAGACCTACCTGAGGCGATGAACGATAGGGAAAAGTGGCGAGAGAGGGTCAGAAATATCCGTGCTACCAGCACGACATGATGATGATGATACCATGAATCGCACTATGTAATACAAATTTGGTTCCTGGATAGTATGTGTTAGTGTTACATAGCCATAATGTTACATAGCCATACATGAATATGTGAAATGTACATAGAATGTTCATAACCATATTTACCCAACCCCTCCACTCGGGCAGGATATGACACAAGGTCAATTTTTAAGTTAAGTTTAACAGGTTTGAATTCATAGTTTTCCTTCTCCTAGACTAGTTGCCTCACCAAGGCTGAAGAACATAGTCTGTCCTACTATTTACCCATAACTGGAGGGAGAATAATTGGATTCATACCTTTCCCAAAGGTATTTGTGTTATGTGAAATGCAATCAGTCTCGTCAAGGATTTGAACTCGTGTCGTCGTGTTTCTTTCCTACGACGATAACCATTACACCACAGACACCTCCATAGAATGTTCATAACGCACATAGGAATCCCGAAACACAAAAACACTTACGACTTCTTAGTTCAGGCATGAAACTTTTTATTCCCTTTGAGTTAAAGGTAATTCGACAGAAGGAGAGTGATACACAATCTTTCTAGGCTGACTTTTCCATCTGCCCCCACCACCACCACCACCACCACGCGCGGCACCCCGCCGCAAACTACTGGTCTGATCTTGGCGAGCCCCGAAAGTCAACCGTCTTCTTTGGACGCTAAAACTCAACTAACTGACTTTTCTCAAATCCCCCAAATCTTCCGGTGCATGACGTCATTCATAATCCCTGGTCCCATTTTTATGGGATTTTTATTTTGACATCTCTGAATGACACATCCTTCCCGCGCGCGCGTGAACACCTGCACTCATGTTGCACCTAACAAACCCATGCGCTAAGCGAAAGGTTCTCAGCCTAACTAAACCGAAAGGCAAGATATATGAAACGAAATCCCTCGGCCATTATATTACAATAATGATATCAATAATAACAATAATAATACAAATACAGGCAGTACGAACAAGTTTATTTCTTTCTACCTTCAGTCCTTGGCAACACGAGGAGAGAGACATAATTTTTAAGGGCCTTTGCTAACCATACTAAGGTGACTCCCACCCCTCCCTCACAGCGCATCTTGTGGTGTCTAAGATCTCAACTCATCTCTGCCTGTCGAGACCCAAACTGATCTGCTTTGATCAGATCCGAAAAACCCAGCCGCGCGCTTCAACGGTCCAACTTCAACTACCCGTATTTTCAAAATCCTCAAATCCTCAGGACCATCTCTTCCGGGTAGAACGTCAACCTCTCACTCAAGTCACTCCAACGGCTGTCCAGTCCTATTTCTTGTCTGGGGGTTTATGACGACAGATGATGATTGTCATATCCTTTCTGCGCGGGTGCAAGATTGCACCATCTAACTATCGCACCTGAACTAAGAGACACTGAGTAGTTCAAAGGCTTACCAAACTAAAATACAATTAGCGAAAAATGATAAATATAAAAAAAGTTATTATCTTGATTATATAACATTAGTTCTGATTTGCTTAAGGTATTCAAATGATAAAAATTGGTCCTTGTTCCCTAAAAACCAAGTTTTTTGTGCCCGGGATGATTAAAATTTAGAAAAATATTCTTTCTGAAAATAAGTAAATCTACACATTTCCATTTACGGAAGATTTTAGTAAATTTATTTTTTAATAAAGTTGAACCAAAAAAAGAACAAAATATTTCGAATCGATTAATTTTTCGATATTTTTGAATCATGGAGGTGGGTAGTTGAGTTCTCTGCCCCAATGGCAGAGAATTGAATTTTCTACAGCGGCGGTGAAGTTTTTCGGATCCCGACCAGCGAAGATGAATTGAGATCTAAAACACCACGAGATGTGCTGAACGTTGGTGGGGTGGGGGGTAGCATAGTAAGATACGAAAGACTTTTAAGAATTGTGTCTCTTTCCTCGTGTCGCTATGGGCCGAAGTCAAAAAGTTAATAAAACCGTTCGTACCAGAACAACAGAGTCTGCCTGTATTTGTATTTGGCTGTAGATGATTATGAATTTGTAGTACCGTTGGATTGATATCATTACGTCTACGAGAAGTATGCAACAAAATCTTCTATCATGTTTTCGTTATATGGTCTTTGGTAACACAAAAGCAAAGTTTGAAAAGAAAATATGTCTTTTCCATTAACTTTAAACATAAGCAAATAACACTTACTACTCAAGCTCAAGAAAAACTTTAAAGTTCGTTGCATAAAGTAACACTATCTAGTAATCAAAAAACAGGGAAAAAACGGAGCTGAGAAAGTTACGAATTTCCCCAAGCACAAAGCAAAACCCAATATTTCGAACGCTTATTTTCAAGACAAGCAGTCAGTCTAAGCATTTGAAACAATATTTCTACTACTTCTTATTTTTCTCCTTGTGTCTTCGTAAGATCTTTAAATATCAAGAACCTTTAGAGATCATGATTCCTGATCTAAAAAAACACTGGTTTACTCCTTCCAAACTGCTAAATACCCTTGACTCACAATCCACATCTGACATTTAGCACCACTGAATAGACGTGATCAAGTCCCAGTAAAAAGCTGCAAGACGCCATTGACAGCTACCATCTTGTTTTCATCAAGTGCCATCATTTTCGGTTGTTGTTTTGTGTCATGTTTGTTTGTTTTTGTTTTTGTTTTTTTTTTGCGTTTATTTTTTTCTTCGGGTTTGTGTGGGGGGTGCGTGTGTGAGGAGTGATTTTGTGGGTGTGGTTACGTTTGTGTGAACAAGAGAAAGAGAGAGAGAGAGAGTGGCAAAGAGAGAGGGATGTTTTTTATTCATTTCGGCCATTTTTCTTAACCTGAATTATAAATCATTCCAGCATGGACACCTATAAACGGATGTTGAGGATGGGATGAAAGGTAAGATTGTTTGTAATCAATGGCGAACTTGTTAAATTGCGATTTGCAGATAGATAGATAGATAGATAGAAAGAAAAGAAAGAAATAGATAGATAGATAGATAGATAGATAGATAGATAGATAGATACGATGACCCGAGTATGAAACCGATAATACTGGATTACATAGCATCAGTTGCTCATTAAGCGACCTCACTCACACAAACACACACACACACACACACATATATATATACATAGATAGATAGATACATACATACATACATAGAAAAGAAAGAAGAAAAGAAATAAATAGATTAATGCAGATAGATAGATAGATAGATAGATAGATAGATAGATAATGTGGCAAGTAAATCTTGACAAACCACTGCAGTTACTCATCTTTAGATAGATAGATAGATAGATAGATATGTGGCTAGTACATAGGCTTGACAGACCACGCCAGTTCCTCATAAACTCACACCCTCACCATCAGCATCTCTGCGCCTGGGTGCGGAGTGTTCTCCAAAATAGGAGTGCTCAAACACCAGACTCTCCACTGGGCTCAGACACTGTCACGGAAGGACACACCAACAATATTAGGTTAAGACTCCTCCCAACCATGGGTAGATATGTAACTGTAGGTTCCTAACTAGTTAAGTTTGCATACGTCGCGACACCTACATTGGCATGGGACTTTTTGAGAGAAAAGTTGGTGGAGGAAAAGATCGGAAGAGATGATTTGTACATCATGGAATTATCGTGGCTAACGCTTGTACCACACGATTACCACTCTCTAAGTATTCATGACCATTATCATGAAGCAAGATAACCAGTAATCATATCAACCGTTGGTGTTATAGTAGAATTTTCCTCTCCCAGTTGGATAACTGGACAAAGAACGTTCCCAGTAATAATGTGCTTGGTGGTCGTTGAAAAAAAAAGCTTCTTCCGCCCTTTGATAAGTCTTGCTTTTCATCAAGCAGGATGTCTTGCCACCCTCCACTCTAAGCAAACTCGGTGGGGGTATCGAGTTAGTCTACGATGACCCGAGTATGAAACCGATAATACTGGATTATATAGTATCAGTAGCTCATTAAGCGACCTCACTCACACAAACACACACTCAAACACACACACACACACACACATATATATATATATATATATATATATATATATATATATATATATAAGCGTCCTACGTGTCTAGCCACACTGAAGAGTTGTGATACAACGAAACAGTCTGTCTGTGGATGACAATATATACGCTCCCCCATGGGGGTTGAGCACTCTGCCGAAGGAATTTTCGGCTGCCGCTTGCATAATGCAAAGCTCTTCGAACGAATTGAGCACTCTGGTATCCGGTAAGGTATAAAATGTAAACAAACGAACGCTACTACTTAATACTTTATAATTCTCTAGCTGACGTGGTATGCTTGTTGGCCGAGTGGTCTGATACTAAGTCTAACGTAAAGTTGAACGGGTTTCGATCCCAGATTCAAGCGTCCTACGTGTCTAGCCACGCTGAAGACTCGTGATAAAACGAAACAGTCTGTCTGAGGATGACGATAGATAGATAGATAGATATGTAGCTAGTTCCTAGGCTTGACAGACCACGACACTCCCTCATAAATTCACACCCTTACCATCAGCATCTCTGCGCCTGGGTGTGGGGTGTTCTCCACCGGACTCAACCACTGCCACGGAAGGACACCAACAATAGTAGGTTAAGTGTCCTCCCACCCATGGGTAGATATGTAACTGATAGATAGATAGATAGGTAGATAGATAGATCACTATTTATCACATATGCGAGTCTTCAACCATGATAAATAAATCCAATCTTCATGGCCTAGATTATTTATCCCAAATCACATTTACAAATGAGCACGTAACCGAGAGTTTGTAGGGGGGAGGGGAGAGGGAAGAGGAGTGGTCTTCGGAACAAAAAATGCTTTTCTGGAATAATCTTAGCAAAATGCAACTACTGACCTATTCATTTTACAACAGTACTCGCACACGATCCTTCCAATACACAACCACCAAAGCCTCAATACTTTTATGAAAATCCTACTTAAAAATTATTTCTCTAGATAAAAAACCGAAATGAAAAAATGATAATACGATGAGATGACAAATAGTCAATGTTCATGAAGATAACAAATATATATATATATATATATATAATGAAATGAAAGACAAATGCAAGTGAATTGTTTGCGTTTGAAAACTTTTAAACGCGGCTAGGTGACCTAAATCCCCCACTAACATTATCGGTTTCATTCTCGGGTCATGCCAACCCTTATTGGGTTATACAATACCGTCAGCATTTCTTGATTTGCTTACCTCCGTACAACCCAAATTAATTCCGTACCGCCGATTATTTTTCCGGTTATAAAAAAAAACCTTGAAAACAAGCCAGGCAATCCCTGCGGGAGAGAGGGACTAATCTTGCTAGGATAAGGAAAAACAAGGGAACGACATGAAGAGGAGGGATGCAGAGACAGAACCAGAATCAACAATTAGGATGAAAAAGGGGATGTGATAATTATGGAGGAAGGAGAAAGGAGGTTAAAAAAAAACTGTGGGCAAGGGAATCCTAGAAATCGAAGACAATATGACGGAGCTCTGACACAAGCATACTGCTAACTAAAATTAATTAAGGAATATCAACTTACCCAAGGTGGTGGCCCGATAAGAAACCTGAATAGTGGTCATGAACAGGAGGAGTGAACGCAGACACTAACCTAGCCCCCTTTCTTACGACCAGGTATGCTGCTTCCAACCACCTTTCATCGAATGTTATACTACCTAAGCATTTTCAATTACGTCTGATCTTTACTCTAAGCTGATACTTAAAAAATAAATCAGATCATTACCAGATAAATTTAGGCCGTCATTCAATCCTTTCAGCCGCGTTGTTCAGACAACCATTCGAACCACAGCTAGGTTCACTAAGGCGCCTCTGGTGGTGTAATGGTTAGCAAGCTCGACTAGCAAACCTACACGAGTGAGTTCGAGTCTCATTGGGTGCCCCTTTCATATGGCTTTGTGCCACATCTAAGCAAAAAGCTTAGTAAATTACCACAGCTAGGTTCACTAGAAACACCGTCCGTTTCATACCTGTTCAAGGAGGATCAAAGCTATCGATGTTGAGCTGCACGAACTGTTTGGGATTGATACAGGCCATCAACTCTTTGATATAGTTTCAAAACGCGTGAACCCGTTCGCCGTGGAAGAAGTCACGAATCTCCCCAAACGAAAAGTCTAGTCGTTACTCAAGCGGATCCAAAGTGATCTTAGCAACTGATATAGCACCTCTCACGTCGTAAAAGGTTACTAGAACAAGGAAGCTTACGAAGAGCTCCCCAACAATCCTTGAAAAACAGCGCTTCACCTTTCGACCTACGTCGGCCCTCAGCCACCGAGCACGAATTAAGTTTAGGAAAAGCGGTTTCTCCACGCTAAGTCTCTGTCAAGGACCAACTAAGGAATAGCCAGTGACTTGTCAAGTCAAACATTCCTAACCTACCATTGCAAGGCCGTTTCATCAAAAAGCAGTTTTTTTGCTCTTCGGGAGGAGGCAGTCTCTCTGGGAAGGGAAACTAAAGGGACCTCTGCGCACATGTAGATTGTATTTTTTCCTTTCCTCCGACCTGGAGCGAGTTAGAGTCTATTCTTCTTTGTTGAGCCTGGAAGATGACGAGACGGGAGAGGGTGAATGTTGAGTAGAAAACTGGGTCAAGGAAATAAGGACTTGGGTGGGGCATCTGTGATATCCTTTTGGGGATATTTCTTTTGAAAGGACTTTGACTGGGACTCCTTTTTGGTATTTACTTTGATGTCTTTACTTTTTATGGCATATCAACTTTCGCGGATTATCTAATGCCAAAGTCATCCCAGTAGAAGAATAGCAGTGATACTATTTAACCCATTACTGGGTGGGGTTAGGGGGGCTCATACTTTTCTCAGGGATACTTATACAAAAATGAACTTAATGGCTCAACTGGAGTTTGAACTTGCTTACTTCGAGACCGCATTCCAGCCACAAAGCCACGGTAACATTCCGTTTATGCTGTGAATGTCAATTATGTTCGATATAGAAAATTAGGGTATAAATATTTGTTTCGTCAAACAAGACTCCTGGACCAGGAAGTTTTATATTAACGGATGTGCGTTTGATGTTAAATGTTTGATGTTGTGAATGAATCAAATTGTACAGGATTGTACGGGTCCATGGAGTATATGAGAATTGTAATTATGCCACTGCATTGATTGTAAAGATACTGTAAGTAAAGTAAAGTTAGCGACCATAGTCGAGGGTGACCCGAAGGCTCCCTTTTCGATAGCTACTACACCAAGGTGTAGGGGGAGGGCGCTACTCCATTCCCAGGATTGCTCCACTTTACCCTTGAACCGTGCCTTATAATGCTGAGTGTTAAGCAAGGTGGTATCAAGTACCATTTTTAAAGTCTTTGGTATGACTCGACCTGGGATTGAACCCAGGTCTCCCGGGCCAATGAAGTGCACGAATTCAGCCTTTGTTGATTATACGGGGGGCGTGAGTGTCCGTTTGAATGTATGATCATAATAAACCGAATACTCACTTAAAGAGGAACAGAATTTCTTGCGGTATTGTGTCTGTAGATATGAACATAGATAGATAGATAGATAGGAACAGACTGAGATAGATAGATAGATAGATAGATAGGAACAGACTGAGATAGATAGATAGATAGATAGATAGGAACAGACTGAGATAGATAGATAGATAGATAGATAGATAGATAGATAGATAGATAGATAGGAACAGACTGAGATAGATAGATAGATAGATAGATAGATAGGAACAGACTGAGATAGATAGATAGATAGATAGATAGATAGATAGATAGATATGAATAGATAGATAGATAGATAGATAGGAACAGACTGAGATAGATAGATAGATAGATAGATAGATAGATAGATAGGAACAGACTGAGATAGATAGATAGATAGATAGATAGATAGGAACAGACTGAGATAGATAGATAGATAGATAGATAGATAGATAGATAGATAGATAGAAATAATAATAATAATAATAATAATAATAATAATAATAATAATAATAATCGAGGACTAAATGAAATGAGCCCGAAAAGACCAACTCCAGCATTGAGAATTTAAGGCCAGAGAGAAAATCAAAAACATTTGAATGCAGAAATGGGAAGAAAAACAACTGTATGGATATTTCAAGCGACAAACAGACAGAAAAGCATGAACATGGCTCCGAAAGGGAAACATCAAAAGAGAAACTGAGTCTCTTCTAATTGAAGCACCAAACAGCGCCATCAGGACCAGCTATGTTAAAGCGAAAATTGATAATACGCAACGAATAGGAAGTGAGGATTATGTGGTGATAAAGACGAAACGATTAATCACACAATAAATGAATGTAGCAAACTAACACAAAAGAAATATAAGATTAGGTACAACTAGATGTGGAAGGGAATTCACTGAGAACTGTGCAAGGAATTGGATTTTAACCATTGTACCAAGTGGTATATAGACAAACCAGAATCTGTCGTCAAGAATGAGATGCATAGAATTCTCTAGGATTTTGAGAACAGATCATCGCATCCTTGCCAGAGGACCAGACCAAAAGTTAATTAACAAGAAAAAAAAGAACTTGCAGTCTAGAGGACTTTAACGTTCATGGAGTGAAAATCAAAGAAAGCAAAAAGATTGACAAGTACTTTGACCTGGCCAGAGAACTAAAAAAAAGTTGTGGAACATGAGGGTGAAGGTGATACCAATTATAGTTTGTGCACTTGGAACGGCCCCCAAAGGTTTGAAAAGGGGACGGGAAGAGTTGGAAATCGAAGGACGAATCGAGACTATCCAAACTACAGCATTACTGGGATCGGCCAGAATACTGAGAAGAGTCCTGGAAACCTAAGGAGACTTGCTGTCATTTAGTCTTCAGTGAAAGACTATCAATGCTGATGTGAAAAACTACAGCATTACTGGGATCGACCAGAATACTGAGAAGAGTCCTGGAAACCTAAGGAGACTTGCTGTCACTTAGACTTCAGTGAAAGACTATCAACGCTGATGTGAAAAACTCGCAATAATAATAATAATAATAATTCAAAGGAGATTAGCAAATGTAGACTATGTAGTGATAGAGATGAAACAATTAATGGCATAAAAGGAATACAAGAACAGACCTGACTGGGTGAGAAAAGTAATCCACTGGGAACTATGCAAGTAACTGAAATTTCACCATACTTACAAATGATGTATGCACAAACCAGAAACCATTCTTGAGAATGAGACGCATAAAATTCTTTTGGATTTTGAGATACAAACGGATCCCCTATTCTTGTCTAGAAAGTCAGACCAAGTTTAAATTAACAGGAAAAAAAAACTTTTCTTGTAGTGGATTTTGGAAGGCAGCAAACCACAGAGGGTCAAAATGAAAAAAGGCAAAAAACTAAATAAATACATATGTCTTGCCAAAGAACTGAAAAGGCTGAGGAACATGAAGGTGACAATGATAGAAATTGTAGTTGAGGTCCTTGGAAGTCACCAAGAACCTGGTAAAGATACTCGAAGAAGTGGATATTAGGGGGAAGAATGAAAACCATCTAGACACCAGCACGAGTAAAATCGACCAGACGTGAAGGGTACTGGAGATCTGAAAAGACTTGCTGTCACTTAGTCTCCAGTAATAACAAGTGTTTTAAGTCGTTTCCTTGACTTTAAACCTTGCCACTTAAATTAATTGATCAATAACAGCCTGGGTTGTGACTCAAGTCACCTTATAACCAAGTTGATCGATCTATTGATTAACTGAGAATCAGAATCATTTCCTCCTTCCTTTGATTTCAATCCCATCGCCAGCCATTTCACCAACCAATTCCGCTTCACTGCTTTATCTATTTCAATTCACCCAATGAAAACGCCATTTTTTTTTCATCACCTTTTTTTCTTCTTTTAAATACCAACGGTTTTTGAAATTGCTGAAAAGCCTTTTCTGATTATGATTTCCCAAGCTC
Organism: Sepioteuthis lessoniana; assembly: GCA_963585895.1. NCBI lineage: Eukaryota > Metazoa > Mollusca > Cephalopoda > Myopsida > Loliginidae > Sepioteuthis > Sepioteuthis lessoniana. The sequence goes on from CAUZXS010002213.1 coordinate 56,890, forward strand.
TGTAACTGGTGCGTCGTTGTGACGATATTTTCAATAAAAATGAATTGAAAGAAGAAAAGTTGGATAATGAAGGAAAAAAGAGTGAGAAAATTTCGAGAGTAATACATTAAATACTTATCGTAGAAGAACTCAGACCACTTTATTTATCTTTTTATGGTTTTTTTTAATGTATATTGTAAATAAAAGTAAATTAAAATATATATATATATAAGTATTGCATTTATCAACCCATGTGGAAACTGCAATTTTTTATCGAGTATGTGAAAAAGATTCGGCAAACAAAATCATAGGTTAGAGGGAAATATAAATAATCCTATCTTACCTATTTACTGCTGAGATCGGCTAGAATAGTGAGTAGAGTCCTGGAGAACAGGGGAAATTTGCTGTCACCCGAACTTCGTTGAAGATCAAAGGAAGAATCATATATCAATTGATATATCAGCTGGTGGGAACAAATTTTAAAGCTCAACTGATTAATTTTAATGGCATGTCAACCAATGTTGGGTTATTTCATGCGTCGAGATTAGAGAATAACGTTCATTACATGTCTATATTTACAGTTTGTGTTGTTGTTTTTAGGAAGGTTTAGCCCATGGGCTTATTAGATATGATTATCTTAAAAGTAGATTTTTACTAATAGATGGGACTCTAATAGGTACTACAACCCCGGATCAGAGTGAACCTGGAAGTAATGACCATGAAGGGGTACTCTGCATCCCCCGGACCTTCAGAATGGAGCCTCATCATTAGCACAAGTCAATTGTTGCAAGTATTGCCATGTATCTCTAACAATTCAATTAAACATCAGTCATTTGTTTGCATACAGTTAAAAAAAATAAACAATTCTATTTCTAACAATACAATTTGGAATAAGTCATTTGTTTGCACATAGTTTAAATGTCGAACAGTTTTATTTGACCAATATTTAGGACCTTATCCGTTGTTACCAATCCGGGTGAGAGTGGGCCTGGGAGCGATGGTAATGAAAGGTTACTCCACATTCCCCAAAGCTCCAGCATTACTGGAGCCTTACCATCAGATTGTTTAGTGTCATATCTAGGTGATAAAATGAATTGCCATATTTGTGTATATCTAGTCCCTAAAATGGGTACATATCAAAGCCAACAATGTCTGCTTTTTTGCAACCACAACCCTTTTGTACAGTCGCAACTGACCATTCAATATTATTTATTCGTTTGCACACAGTCTAACAGTTCAAAGTATTGCAATGTAATACGAATAATTCATTTTAGGTTTGGTTTGGTTTCTTTGTTTAATGCCATATCAACTCTTTTTAGGTTATTTAATGCCAAAGCCATTCTCCTAGAAGAACAGTAGTGGTACTATTTTACCCATAGCTGGGAGGATAAGGGGGTTCATACCTTTCCCAAGGGTATTTGCCCGAAAGTGAACGTAATAGCGCGACTGGAGAACGAACTCGCGTACTACGATTCCGCAGTCCATCGCTTTAACCATTACACCACGAGGACATCCCCCTAATTCATTTTAACACGATTAAATAGCTTCAAGTCAAGTAAATTATTAGATATGAAGATCATTAAATAATTTTCCAGACTTTTTTCGTGTGGGCACTTTTATTGATAGTACACACATGAAACTCTAGTCCCCTTCGAAGTATTCTCCTCCGGTTGCAATGCACTTGTTCTACCGTTCCAACAAGTTCTGGAAGGCCCCATGGAAGTCCTCTTGTGTGAGCGTGTCAATGACCTTCGTCACAGCCTCTGTCATCTCCTCAATCGTCTCATAACGACAACCTCTAACCTTAGGGAATAACCAAAAGTCTCAGGGAGCAGGGTCTGGACTATAGGGAAGCTGAGGAACTGTCTTGATGCCCATCTTGGTCAAATAGTCCGTGACAAGGATGGTGTTGTGGACTGGTGTATTGTCCGGGTGGAAATGCCACTGACCCGATTTGAAGAGTGCTGGCCTCTTCCCTAGGAATCTTTTCCTGAACTCCTTTAAAACCTCAACATAGAAACCCTAACCCTAACTCTTTAGCCAATCAACTCTAGTGTATTGACTTCCTTACTCCTCCCACACCTCTCATCGTCCCTCACAGACTCCCTGCCTTCCATGAATCTCTTATGCCACTCAAAAACTGATGCTCGATTCATGCAAGATGGTCCAGAAGCAATCTGAAGCATTCCATATGTTTCTGTGGCATTTTTTCCAAGTTTAAAACACAATTTTATTGCATATCGTTCTTCTAAAGTGTCAGATTGCATTTTTGAAATTCCCCAGCTGTGACAATCAGGCTTTAGTAGAGTGTATTCCAATTCCTGCTGATGTACAATCTTGGATTGGCGTTTAAGTCAACCGAGTTTCGTTCCCAGCTTCGGGCATCTAGCCTATCTAGTCACACTGAAGAGTTCTGATAGAACGAAACAGATCTGTCTGTGAATGACAATATATATATATATATATATATATATATATATATATATATATATATATATATATATATATATGTGTGTGTGTGTATATAAATGTAAACAAAGGCTGCTGCTGCAGCTGTTTCTAAAAATAAAAATACCTTAAAATTCCCTTAGCCAACGTGGTCCGCTTGGTGGACGAGTGGTCTGAAACACAGTCTAACGTAAAGTTGGACGGGTTTCGATCCCGGCTTCAAGCGTCCTGCGAGTCAAGCCACACTGAAGAGTTCTGATAGAACGATACAGTCTGTCTGTGGATGACTATATATATATATATATATATATATATATATAAATATATATATCACTCTGGCAATGGAATTTACGGCTGCCGCCCGCGTAATGTAAATCTCTTCGAACGAATTGAGCACTCTGGTATCCGGTAAGGTATAAAATGTAAACAAACGAACGCTACTATTTTATACCTAACAATTCCCAAGCTGACGTGGTATGCTTGTTAGCCGAGCGGTCTGATACTAAGTCTAATGTGAAGTTGGGCGGGTTTCGATCCCGACTTCAAGCGTCCTACGTGTCTAGCCACACTGAAGAGTTCTGATACGAAAAAACAGTCTGTCTGTGGATGACAATATATATATACCCCTCCATATGAGCAGGGTGTGACGCAAGATTATGTTTTAAGTAGAGTTTGACAGGTTTTTAATCAGTGTTTTCCTTCTCCTTGAAGGGTTGCCATAACAAGGCTAGATGGATAATCTGACCTATTCACCCATAGCTGGATGGAGAATAATTGATTTACCTTTCCAAAGGGTATTAGCGCTGTATTGAAATGCAAACTGTTTTATCCAGGATTTGAACTCGTATCGCCGTGTCCATTTCCTGCGACGGTAACCATTACGCCGCAAATGCCTCCAAATCTTATATGTTTGTCTAAATAGAATTTGGTATTAAATGACCCATAAGACTTGATATGTCATAAAGCACAACCAAACTAAACGATTTTAAAATGACTGATCGTATGGAATTGAATATCATCATTGTTAAGTAGACTTTGGCATAAAGTAATCCAACAAGACTTGACATGCCTTAATAGTTTCTTTCCCTCGTTATGTGTAACTTGAATAAACCAACCAACATGGCAAGAGAAATGATATTCACGTGACAAATGCAAATGCAAAAAAAAGAAAGAAAGAAAGTGAGGGAGTGGGAGAGAAAGAAAGAAAGAGAGAGAGAGAGAGAGAGAGAGTCCGAAAATAAACACTCCTCGTGCCAACACGCGAAAAAGAATAAAACAAATGTCCTTTATTAGTTCATAACTGCGATTTGGTAGCATTGAAAAGAGTTTTAAGCTTTTGGAACAGGATGCAAAAGATTGTTTTACGACTAATTTGTCTGAATAATATCTCGTATATATATATATATATATATATATATATATATATATATATATATGCATGTATATAATGCCGTAACTACTTATTCTGATTTATCTCTAATTAACGAGAGAATGCCCGTCTATTGGCCAATTGACGAGAATTGTAGAGGTGTTTTTCATGTACGTTACTGATTAGAGTAAAAGGTTGTATTTAATTGAATCTAAACTTTTATGTGTTGTTATATTCTTATTAATCTTTTGTGAGTCCTTCTTCATTACTCTTTGTTTTAGGTTTTGCTTCATTTTAGTCGCAGAAACGGTTAAATCCCAGTCTGGTTGATATTTGTTTTGAACACGTAAACGATTCGTGTCCCTCACAAAAAAAATGACAATTAAGTGATTCACTAATTGGCAAGATTTATGAAGATAAAAAAAAATGATTCTGTAAAAAGGATAAGTGAAACAAGACATTTTATAATACCATCATATTTCATACATTCATCTTGATATCTGCAAGAATTATTCGGATATATAGCTCCATCGGCAGGACCTAGAAGACACCAACTCTGTTCTCTGTCAAGAGGTAAACAAAAATGAACAAACACAGGTCCCCTGGTGTAATAAGGTTATTAGAACTCTCTAATGCTTGGTTATCTCCCTTTTACTAATCCAAGAACCCGCCACATTTTTACTTGTCACTTCCGTCTTGGCCTCGTAATAAATCACTGGTACATATCGTTTGTCTTTCAGTCGTTAGTTTATCAACACAGTAGATATAACATTACACCAGGGATTGACATTTAACACAATCTGGTTGTGAAGTTCTAATTCTGGAGTTCTGGGAAGTGTTGAGTCACTCCATCGTTGTCATTACTCTCAGATCCACAATAACTGGGAGTGGCTGTATCTGTAAGGGTCACATAAACATGATTTCGAATTATTTGTATAAAATAGAAATATATAAAGACATGCAAATTATTTATATTAAGAATAATTACTTGGAGCAATAATTATCAGTAGTTCAAACAGGCGACATTTCCACACTAAACGGTAGCTCTCTGAAACTAGTAGACAAGTTCACCAACCTAGGTAGCATTGTCTCATCGACCGAGACAGACATTGACACGCGATTACCAAAGGCATGGACAACTATCAATAAGCTATCGGTCATATGGAAGTCAGACCTGACCGATAAAATGAAACGCAGTTTCTTTCAAGCAGCCATCGTGTCGATACTGCTATATGGATGCACTACATGGACGCTAACTAAACGGCTAGAGAAAAAGCTTGACGGCAACTACACAAGAATGCTGCGAGCAATGTTGAATAGGTCCTGGAGGCAACACTCAACTAACAGAGGCTATACGGCCACCTACCACCCATCACGAAAACTATCCAAATTAGACAAACCAGACATGCAAGACATTTCTGGAGAAGCAGGGACGAGCTCATAAGTGATGTATTCCTATGGACCCCTTCACATGGCCGAGCAAAAGCAAGGCGGCCAGCTCCAACCTACATACAGCAGCTCTGTGAGGATACGGGGTGTAGCCCTGAGAACCTGCCGGAAGCAATGAACGATGGGGAAGGGTGGCGAGAAAAGGTCAGGGATATCCGTGCTGATGGCACGACAGGATGATGGTGATGATGATGACTTGGAACTATGTAATTGTGTGCAAATTATTTGTATTGCAAATTGTTTCTGGAAACCAGAATTATTTACTTAGGATTATCGTAATTATTTTCTGGAAACCATATAATTGTTTGAAACACTAAAAACCATATTATTGTGTGCAAACATTGGCATAATGGTTAGAGTGTTCGCCATTGTCCCAGGAGACCTGGGTTCAATCTCAGGTCAAGTCATACCAGACTCAAAAAATGGTACTTGATGTTACCTTGCTTAACACTCAGCATTATAAGGTAAGGATCAAGAGTAAAGTGGAGCAATCCAGGGAAAGGAGTAGCGCCCCCCTACACTTTGATGTAGTAGCTATCAAAAAGGGAGCCTTCGGGTCTCCCTCGAATATGGTCGCCAACTTTACTTATAATTGTATACAAATGATTATCATTATCAAGTTAATTGGTTGGGTTGGGTTGGGTTGGGTGTATTTTATGGGATATCAACGATTTTTGGTAATTTAATGCCAAATTCTGTTTTTACATATATATCAAAGATATAATTTGTAAACACATTTTGTGGATACACACAGTTAAATGATCAAACAGTTCTATTTCTAACAGTTCAGTCTAGCAGAAATCAATTGAGTTAAATGTTTTCAAGTATTGCTATTTATAACTAACAATTCAATTAAACATCAGTCATTTGTTTACACACAGTTAAATAATCAAACAGTTCTATTTCATGCTATTTAGTTTAGCATGGGTTATTTGTTTGCACTCAGTTTAAATGTTAAACAGTTCTATTTCACCCTTAGAAAGTACCCTATCAGGTGCTACCAATCCGGGCCAGAATGGAACTGGGAGCAATGGCAGCGAAGGAGTACTCCGCATTCCCCAAAGCTCCAGCATTACTGGAATCTCACCATCAGATTGTTTAATGTCATATCCTGGACATTCGCTATGCAGAGACGCAGTCGGTGTATTCCACAGCCCCGGCCGACGGGGCTATTATTATTAGTTTCTTGAAACCATATAACTGCTTGAAATACTAAACTGTAAGCAAATTATCATGATTAGATTAATATAACTGAGAGAATATAATTGCACAAATGAATATTAGACTTGAAACTGTAACAACTTACAAATGTTTATGAGTTACTTGAAACCATCGGTTTGGTTTGGGTCAGAGTGGACCGGGGAGTAATGGCAATGAAAGGATAATCCACATTCTCTAAACCTCCAGTGTCATATCCAAGTTCTCCGGGAGACTCGTTGTGGAGGTCTTACCCCTGTGCAGTCGGCGTATTCCACACTCCCAACAGACTGGGCTGTAATTTTTTGACTTTCTTTTAAATGTGACACAGAAAACTATTGCTTGAATATATGAAAATAAAACAAAAAATATTACAAAAAAAAGGACAGATATTCGTTAAAACCTACTTTTTAAAATCATTTAGAAAATTAGATATGATTGCAATAAACACCATCTATTAGTATATATAATATCAATTACACGTTGATCATGCGTATTTATGATTTGATATGCTGTAGACTGTTTTAATGTTAATGTGGGCGCGAAAATGCGGACAGAAATTCGGATTTATTCATACAGATATTTACTTATCCCCTCTTCCACAGACTAGGATGTGGCACAAGTGGAGTACAGCAGGATTGAATTCAGAATTATTCCTTCTCCTAGATTGGTTGCCTAACCAAGGCTAAAGAACACAATCTGCTCTTTTAATTTGCCTATTTCCTCCGACGGTTACCGTTACGCTAAGCACGCCTCCCCGGATTTAGTCATAGATTACGTTAAGTGAACATTATACGATGAAAATTTCAGGTCCAAATTTAACGATTAAATGCATGTCAAACTGTGAACTTAATCATCAAACTTCATCATTTTTTGAGTATGCGGCTATTTTTTTTATTTGTTTTTTGCTTTTTGGGATGAGGTATTTTTTGTTGCTTTTTTTTTTTTTTTTTTTGTTTTGTTATGGTTTGTTTTTCTTTCTTTCTTTCTTTCTTTCTTTCTTTCTTTTTTTTTTTTCTGGTACATATTGAAGAAAAAAGAATGCAGACATTTTTTTTTTACATTGGCAAAATCTAAAACTTTATTTTCTGAAATTTGCGTTTCGGACACGTGTGTTCAATTTGATGTGACATTTTCCTCAGATGTTAAATGGATTGATATTTTAGAAGCCATTTCTTTAGGATTCAATAAAGGCTTTGTTCCCAGTTCGCCTCAATTTTGACGAGCTCGAAAAAAGCAAAGAAGAAAGAAGAAAAAACAACTTGATTGGTTTAAAAATATGCTTCTGCCTCATTATATTTAATTTTATTCATTTTAAACCAAAAGTTCAATTCACATTAAGTAACGATAACGGAAAAAGGAATTCATTAATTTCCCCCTCTTTCTATTTGTTTCTCATCTCTTAAAAGGCGGAAAAGACAAGAAAGTTTGGTTGGTTGGCTGGTTAAGTGTTTGTATTTTTTTATTTACTACATACCCGGTTAATTTCGTCCGATTTTCGCGGGATGGGGGGGAGAATTCCCTGAAGCGTTATGGTTAAAGTGATGGAGTGCCAACTCGAAGTAAGCGAGTTCAAACACAACTTGCGCTATTACGTTCACTTTGTGACTAATGCTCTGGGGAAAGGTAAGATCCCTGTATTTCCCTAAGTGTGGTTTCAATACTGCTCTTCTTTTACAAGGATGGTTTCGGCATTAAATAACCCACGAAGCTTAATATGCCATTAAACAAAAAAAAAGAAATGTTCTTGGACAAGAAATTATCTATCTTCACTGATGTACTCAAACGAGTATCTTCATCTTGTTTATCATTATTATTTTGCTACTTTGAGTTTTATGAAGGTGTCTGTTGTGTAATGGTTATCGTTGGAGGAAATGGACACGGCGACACGAGTTCAAATCCTGGACGAGGCTGAGTGCATTTCACATAACACTGAAACCCTTGAGAAAAGTATGAATCCTCCTAATCTCCCTCCTGCTATGGATAAATAGTAGGGCAGACAGTGTTCTTCAGGCTTGGTTGGCCCATCAATCTTGGGGAAAGAGAACTCTGAATTTAAACCTGTTAAACTCCGCTTAGAAATTGACCTTGTGTCATATCCTGCCCGAGCGGAATGGTTGGGTAAATATGATAAATACAGATAGCAAGTAATTATTAATCGTTGCCGAAAATACATTACCAAAATGCAACATAAGGCCAATTTAAAGCGGAGTTCTTGTTTAAGTTCAGAATTTTCCTGCTCCCAGAGTGCCAGCTTTACCAAGATTAAAGAGCTCAGTCTGACCTACAATTTTACACATAACTTGTTGGGTTTAGAAAGTGATGAATTTACGCCAATGTTTTTGCCCAACCTTTGTTTTTGTCTAATTCATATTAATTGTTTTCAAAAAAATTAGCTGAAGACCTCTTTAAAATTGACCTTGTGTCACATTGGTAGATACATACTTGTATTTTTTTCACGGGAGTCTGACTGACAGCAAGTCTCTCCAGGTTTCCAGGACTCTTCTCAGTATCTCAGTCGATCTAAACAGTGCTAGGTTCTTGACAGTCACGATTCTTCGATCGATTTCCAATTCACTCGGTCTATTTTGCAGATTCTGGTGACTCTTCGAAAGGTTCCAACAACTTTTGGTATTGTTGAACTAGCAAGAAGATGCCTTTGACAGACTGCGAAAGTTAAGTGGATGGTAAACAAGATGTACACCTATGCCTGACTGTAAACAAAACATAGTGAAAATGACACGTGAATTGCATGGGTGGTATGCTGGAAGGAAGTGTGACCACGAGGATGGCGTGGGCGTCCGAAAAATTATATAACCACTAAAGATTTCCGACTTGGGTGAGAACTAAGGAGCCAGCAGAGGAGTCGCCCGATGTCACGCCGCTCTAGGGAACTGGCCTTGTGCCAGACGGCCTAGAATTGTGAGATAGAGAGAGGTCTTTGCGGTACGAGACTCGCTAAAATGAAGAAGCTAAGATAATTAAATGCTTGGAGATAATGCAGAGAAATGTAAAATAACAGGCTCGCTGAAGACAAAAATGTGTATGATCCCAGAAGAAAGAAGAAGTGGTGTTTTGCGAAGGCCCTAAAGTTTAAAAACATATAGAAGCTGAAAGGATTAGATGTTTTGAGAATGGCCCCCATTCAGTCTCGTGAAAGCAGAACAAAGAAGAGGTTCACAGAAGATTCCGTATCGCCTTTGTTGTATGTAAACTTAGCCGTTCCTCGACTCTCTCCTTCATTCCACTATTCCGTACATTTAGAAATTAAAGAAAAAGAAAAGAAGCAGATTATATCTTTATACTTTATAGAGTTGTTGTCTCTTCATTCCCGGTATACAACAGTATCACCTTAACCTTCATGTTCAACAAGTTTTTCAAGGTTCAGGAATTTGTTCAATTTTTCGTCTTCCTTTCTTTTCAGTCTGTGGCCAAGGGAAACAACAAAGTATACTAGTAGACAATTTTTGTCTATCTTGTTAATAAAAACAAGGTCTGGTCACCTGGCCTTGATTAGATGATTCGTTTGTATCATTATCTAACTTACAGTTTTAACTGGAAGCTTTTCACAGAAATCTAGGTATAAGTGGGTCTCTTCTGATCTCCAAGATTCTTCTAAGAATTCTTGCTGATCTTAACAGTGCCATGGTCTGAATTCTTCCAATGATCTTGAATTTCCCCCGTTCATTTTCAAGGCCGCGGAATCCATCACTGTCACCTTCATGTTCCACAAATTGTTCAACTCTCTGACTAAGTCCAGCTATTTGTTCATCTTTTCTTTTGCTTTTATTTTCATTTCTTATCCATTGGAACAGTAAGATTTAATAAATGACAAGGTTTGTTCATTGGTTTTTTTGGCATATCAAACCTTGTAGGTTATTTAATGTCAAATCCTGCTTATACGTACGAGGTGCATACGATAAGTTTCCAGATTTTTTTCGTGCGGGCATTTAAAATTGTTGTAGACTCTTGAAAATTCAGTATGTTATTGCTATACATTTTATGAGATGACTGACCAATTTTTATGATTTCAGCTTCAAATGAACAGCTACAGCAGCAATTGGAATACACCCTACTAAAGCCTGATTGTCACAGATGGTGAATTTCAAAAATACCATCTGACACTTTAGAAGAACGATATGCAAAAAAATTATGTTTTAAACTTGGAAAAAATGCCACAGAAACGTATGGAATGCTTCAGACTGCTTTTGGACCATCTTGCATGAATCGAGCATCAGTTTTTGAGTAGCATAAGAGATTCAAGGAAGGCAGGGAGTCTGTGAAGGAAGTCAATACACCAGAGTTGATTGGTCAAAGGGGTAGGGTTAGGGTTACTATGTTGAGGTTTTAAGAAGAGATTCCTAGGGAAGAGGCCAGCACTCTTCAAATCGGGTCAGTGGCATTTCCACCAGGACAATGCACCAGTCCGCAACCCCATTCTTGTCACAGATTATTTGACCAAGATGGACATCAAGACAGTTCGTCACCCTCCCTAATATCCAGACCTTGCCCCCTGTGACTTTTGATTATTCCCTAAGCTTAGAGGCTGTCGTTATGAGACAATTGAGGAGATGAAAGAGGCTGTGACGAAGGTCATTGACACGCTCACACAAGAGGACTTCCATGGGGCCTTCCAGAAGTTGTTGGGACGGTACAACAAGTGCATTGCAGCCGGGGGAGATTACTTCGAAGGGGACTAGAGTTTCATGTGTGTACTATCAATAAAAGTGCCCATACGAAAAAAGTCCGGAAACTTGTCGTATGCACCTCGTATATCAAATATTTGATTTATAAATGAATACTTTGTTGGTTAATCCGGTCGGCTGGAGCTGTAAAATACATCGACTGCATCTGTTCAGAAGAGTAAGACTCTTCCCCAACGAGTGTCCTGAATATGATAATAAAACCAACTGATGGTAAGGCTCCAGCCTTGTTACTTTAGGGAATGTGAAGTATCTCACATGTAATATAATAGCCGAGAGATTTCGGTTCATGCCTTTGGGTTTAGTTAGGCTGAGAACCTTTCGGCTCAGCACATGGGTTAGTTAGGTGCAACTTTGATGCAGGTGGTAACGCGTGCGCGCGCACAGAGCTGACATGCCACTCAGAGATGTCACAATTGCCTGAGATGGGGGAAACGGGTGACAAAGTGCGGGTGACGTCACGCACCGGAAGTGCGTGGAGGATTTTGGGGATTTCGAAGAAAGTTAAAAGAGTTGAAAACCAGACGCCGACTTTTGGGGCTCGCTGAGGCGAGACGAATTTGCGCGCCGTGGGTGCCGCACGAGATAGGGGCCAAATGAATAAGACGGCATAGCGAGATTGTGTCTCTCCTCCTTATGTCGAAACCTTTAACTCAAAGTTAATAAAAAGGTTTCGTACCTGAACAAGAAGTCGTTACGTGTTTTCGAATTTCGAGATTCCTATGTTCTTTATATGTTCTATCGTTATGAACATTATATGTCTATTTCGCACATGGCGTTAATTGTGGATATGTAACACACAGCCATCACTCCCAGGTCCTCTCTGATCTGGAGTGGTAGCACCAGATAGGGTCAAATAGAACTAAACTCTGTGTGCCAACAAATGACTGATGTTAAATTGTGACTTTTATATAGCAATACTTGAAATCATTTAACTGTGGGCAAAAAAGAGCTCAGGCTCGTTTAAGAATGTTATCTACAGCGTTTACAAATATATATATATATATATGTGTGTGTGTGTGTGTGTGTGTGTGTGTGTGTGCGTTAACAGGATTTGGCACTCAAGAACCTAGAATAGTTGATATGCCATAAAACCAAACGAAACCAAACCAAATTTTGAAGTTAACAGTTTAAACAAGCCAGAGCTCATTTGTTTGCATACAGTTAAATGGTTTCCAGTATAGCTATGAAACACTAGCAATTCAATTTAACATCAGTTATTTCTTTGCAAATAATCAAATATATATATATATAATTTTTCAATGAATAGTTTGTTGGTAATATTATTTTAAAGACAGAGCTAATTTGTTTGCACACTGACATGCAATGGTTTCAAGTATTCCTAACATTAACAGTTTTATTTGCATACAGTTGAATGGTTCCAAGTACTGCTATGTAATATTAATAATTCAATTTTTGCTCACAGTTAAATAGTTTCAAGTATTTCTATTCAACACTGATAATTCTATTCAACATAACTCATTCGTTTGCACAGTTATATGGTTTCAAGTATTTCTACTCAACATTAATAATTCAATTTAATATTACTCATTTGTTTGCACAGTTAAATGGTCAAACAATTCTATTTGACCCATAGATGGGACCCTATCGGGTACTACCACTCCGGGTCAGAGTGAACCTGTGAGTAATAGCAATGAAAGGGTAATCCAAATTCCCCAAAGCACCAGGACTGATTATCTGATGGCTTTGTGTCATATGCAGATCACTCGTTGCAGAGGTCTTACCCTTCTGTAGAGATCCAGTCGGTGAATTCTACAGCCCCAGCTGACTCGGCCCAAAAGATGACAAGTTTTATTCTTCTTGACGTAATTGGTTATCATGGCTTTTTTATACTGTTATTAAAAGAAATTCACTTTCTCTCTTCTGGTTTGAACCGAAGCTTCCGTTCATTACTCGCCTCTACTCCTACCATTACCCGGTTTTAAAATATAGCCCGTCTGTAATGCTAGGAAGGAAGTGACAATTTGCCAATATGTCAACACTAGATCTAGAAATTTGTGACTTTTTTATGGGGATATGTCAACGACTAGGTGCTTGTTCCTTACCTTTCTGTTAATTTAGTTGATCAAAAACAACGTAATCCAACATCTGTTGCTGATGAAGATGTAATAAATCGTATTCAGCTCGAAATAGACTTCTGCCTTCATATATGCTTTCTAACTAGAATGAAGGAACATAAAGAGCAACTACAAATGTTTTTCTATGAGAAGTGGACTGAGCAGTAGAGTAATCGAGTAGTGCCCGAGGTCCCAAAGCAACAAAAAACAAAATAGCATAAGTTTCATTTTTTAAATGGCCTCAAATATGACTATTTGCTAGTTTCAAAATGTACTATTCTCTCACTTAAGGGTCTCTATCTCAAAGTCCAGATCAAATAGCTTTCTTGTGGATATATATATATATATATATATATATATATATATATATATATATTTGTGTGTGTGTGTGAGAGAGAGAGAGAGAGAGAGAGAGAGAGAGAGAGAGAAAGAGAGTGTGTACATGGGTGTGTGTGTGAGAGAGAGAGAGAAAGAGAGAGTGTGTGCGCATGTGTGTGCGCATGTGTGTGTGTGTGATTTTATCTTAAAGAGTCTGAGAGTTTTTGCGTCTCATTTTCGATTCTGGTTTTTGCATATACCATTTGTTATTATGGCTAACCTTTCGTCTCTGGCACAATTTCAAGTCGATCTCATTTCCCATCCAGTCGTGCCAATTCTTGTATTACTTTGGTGCATGTGTGTTTATCTAAAAATTATCAGCAAAAAAAAAAGACGCAGGGATCTTAGAGGAGGTATCCTAAATATTTACAATACTTTGACCTTCAATATAAATCATGTGAGGTTGATCACCAAAGTGATTTGAGATCACTGGAGGCCTCCAGAAAATAGAATATAATACAGGCCAAAGATTTTGATATAAAGAATAAAAACGTTTTTGATCTCAGAAAGGGAGCAACAGTCGAAATCAGATCTGTGTGTTCACATGGACATTTATATTCCCGAAACATCAAAATGTCTAATTCGGATAAATCTCATTGCTTTTTTATGCGGTTTCCAATACAAGTCAAAGACAAGATACTTGTTCTTTCCCTTCTTGTTAAGTTAGATGATCTGTAACAGCGTATTAGAACAGCCATCTAGCACACTGACAGTGTGATGAATATCGAGATATTGATAAATAATCAATCTAGGAAATATAGATTCAAATATAAAACTGGGATGATCGACCCTTAGCTTTTGATCAAATATACCAAAATTAGATACTTCCGTGATACCATCTACGTTCTCCTGGCTGAGTTGATAAAACAGTTGATAATTAACCTGATACGTAGAGCTAGCCTTCACAGATATAAAAGTGGACGTGAATTCAAATCTCAGCAGGAACATATTTCTAAGGGTCGAATTGCTTAAGGTTGGTTAACATAAATGAATTATTAGGGAACCCAATTTCTTTTTTAGATTTATGTTAATACTACCAAACGAAATCTTGAAAATAATAGATTTGAATATTTCTTCGGAATATTTACGAAAGAGTAATAAACATCAAGTGTTTCTCAAAAAAAAACTGTGAATCGTGATGAATCACCCATCTAAGAGAAAGACACAAATGAAATGTATATGATATAATCCGGGAAGTGATAGACCCCCTCACCTTTCATAAATAACCCATCTAGAACAAAGACATTCTGATGTTAAATCTCCGCTCTCTATATAATCCAATTCTGTGAATTAGATTTCCTTTTTAGATACATACTGAAAGTCAGTGACTGGGACTGATCCAGTAAACCGGCCTTCCGCATTGTAAAAAGCTTCAGGCACAGCTTGATATCGTGGGAAATCAAGTATGGCCATCGCATGAAATCAGTAACCCTAACTGATTTCATGCAATGACCATACTTGATTTCACCGTGGCAGTTATATATATATATATATATATATATATACGATAGGAATATGTGGAAAATTGGATAAATCAAACACTTAACTCAAATTTAGAGGTGTGATATTTCGTTCAGATTTATTTCATCTTCTCGAAATTCTTCTTGAAGAAGGTCTTGAAGAAGTTCGTGAAGATGAAATAAAACCGAACGAAATATCACACATCTAAATTTGATGTAAATGCTTGATTTATCTAACTTTCCACATATTTCAATCAGACTGTCAGATTCACTATAAATCTATCTTTTCTTCATATATATATATATATATATATATACAAGGTTTTTTAGAGACAACGGAACTTTCCTTTTTTTATGTTTTATGTTGTCTTTTTTCTAGCTTTTTTACTTGTTTCTTTGTATCAGGGTCCAATTGCTTGAGAACTTGCCTAAGGTTCTTCTCCCAAGCGCTTTCGATTACATTAACTGATCGTCTTCAGGGAGATTATTTTGTTTTGTAGCTATTTGTTTTTGTTTAGATTTGAGTGATAAAGTGTTTTTGTTGAAAGGGTTGATTATAAGCGGGGGTGATTTGGTTGCAGGTTAGTTGCTGAAGATGTTTAATATGATAATGCCAATTTTGAATGTTATTTCATTCATGTTTGGGTGATAATTCATGAGCGTTTGGGGGTGGGGGGTCTTGTTATTTTTATATATGATTTTGGTGTTTTTAGTAAATGATTTTCGTATTTCAGCAAATGTGAATTTATCGGTGAGATTACAAGGGAAAATTCTCAATCAACAATATGCACTATGTGTGTGTGTTGGTTGGTTGATTGGTTGGTTTTTATGACATACAACCATTGTAGGTTATTTAACGCCAAATCCAATTTAATGCAAATAGTCAGTTCTATTTCAAACAATTCAGTTTAGCATTAGTACGCAGATTATCAAAAACATTTCTATTTCAAGCTATTCAGTTTAGTCAAACCGTTCTAAATCAGCTAATTCAGTTTAGCATAGATACATATTTTGTTTACACACACTTAAATGTCAAAACAGTTCTATATTAAACAATTCAGTTTAGTGTAAGTAGAGTTTCAATGTCAAAAACAGTTCCATTTCAAATAATTCAGTTTAGCATAAGCACGCAATTTAAATCTAAGTACAGTTTAATTGTCAAAAACATTTCTATTTCAAGCTATTCCGTTTAGTCAAAAGTTCTAATTCAAGCAATTCAGTTTAGCATAAGTATTCAGTTCGTTCTATTTAACCCATAGATAGGGCCCTATCGGGTGCTACCATTCCGGACTAAAGTGGACCTGGAAGCAATGGCAATGAAGGGGTGCTCCGCATTCTCCAAAGCTCCAGCATTACTGGAACCTTACCATCAGATTATTTAGTGTCATATCTAGGACACTCGTTGTGGGGGGGGGTCTTATCCCTCTGCAGAAAAGCAGTCAGTATATTCTACTGCCCCAGCCGACTGGGCAAGTGTGTGTGTGTGTGTGTGTGTGTGTGTGTGTGTGTGTGTGTGTGTGTGTGTGTGTGTGTGAAGAAATCAAAGTAATATGTCTTGAAAACCAGCACACACACACACACACACACACACACACACACACACACACACACACACACATATATATATATATATATATATATATATATATATTACAGTGGTAACTGAAAGAATTCTACTGATACCTCGCAATACATTAGAATCTGCTATAAGGTCAAAGTATCGGTAATTAAACTAGTTCCCCCAGCCGGCTTACCTTGTAAAGAGGGCTGACTAGACATCTGACAGAAGATAAAATAATACCAGTCAAAGAGGGGGTGAATCCTTTTCTTGGGTCAACAGCCAACTAGCACAATATTGCGATGATGAAAACCAAAATGTTGATAAATCTTCAATTAAGAAGAAAGAAAATCTGCCATAAAACTACTAGTGATGCATCTCATTCGTTTTGATAAGCAAAGAAAGACATTCACTTAAAACTTACAATTTCACAAACATTCAATGATGGCGACTTACTCTTCTTTTTGGTCACATGTTTTTGAAGTTAATTGACTGGGATTCTCACCGTATTTTTTTATGATTATTTATGCATTGGCGACCATAAAGTCCAGATCTAACAGTTTTTTTATTGGGATAAGTCAAGGACTATTATTTCTTCTTCGCTTTCATGTTAAATTAGATTATCTGAAACAACGTATCACAACAATTGTGGCTACTTTAGGTGAAGATATATAAAAGCGTTTTGGGCAAGAAATTGGCGAGCAACCGTGTGACTCAGAGGGTACACTTCGACTCACAGGAAGTCGCAGTGATAAACTTCAATTGTTTTTTTTTTCTTAAAAGCTGTGTACCGTCAGTGTTGATTTTCGAATAAATTTTTGGAAATGTGTATTTGTTTTGTTTTTTTTGGGGGCGGGGGGGTGCTTTTTCTTTTATATATATATATATATATATATATATATATATATATATATATATAATATACAGTACTGCATGTGAGTATTTTTTTTTCTCCTTGGGGGTTTTTCATATCAGCGTTAGCTGATGAATTTCTTCTGGAGTTTGAGTAATAGCAAGTCTCCTCAAGTCTCCAGGACTCTTCTCAGTATTCTGGCCGATCTTAATAATGCTGTAGTTTGGACAGTCTCCACCCGTCCCGTTATTTCCAAGTCCTCCAGTCCTTGTACCGATCCTATGGTGACTGTACCAAGAGCATCAATTACAATTCTTCCAAACTTTAACACCTGTGGGCCTCAGAAATACTTATACCTTTAAAATATCCAACTTTTTACATGGTATAAGTCAAAATAATACTTTGTTCCCATAAAATTTGGTGATTTAATGTTAAATTCTATTTTGTTATGATATTTTGCTTCCAATGGACTTTTTTAGTTTACAGTTTTTTAAACTGTTAAAAAAATGCCACATTTCAAGTAAATTTCGTCACCAGTTGCCAAATTCACACCACTACGTCATTATATTTTTCATAAATATTCGCAAATTTAAGCGAGCCTAAAGAACTTCATTGCATACAAACGATTTAGAGTCAAAAATTATTTCGAACCAGCTTATCAATTTTTGGAGCTCTAGGGATGTGACATCACACCTCCACTGCCATTACTCCAAGATCCACTCTAATTCTGTGAGTCAAATAGATCAGATAAGAATAGTTTGTAATAGATCGGAATGTTGCATAGCCACATAATACACGAATACGTGAAATATACATAGAATGTTCGTAACTCATATATTGATAAAATAGGAATCCCGAAACACAAAAAACACTTACGACTTCTCAGTTCAGGTACGAAACTTTTTATTACCTTTGAGTTTAAAGGTTTTTCGACATAAGGAGAGAGATAGCATCTTTCTATGCTGACTTTTCCATATGCCCCAAACCACGTGCGGCACCCGCCACAAGACATCGGCGAGCTCCGAAAGATAACCGTCTTCCTCGGACGCTAAAACTCAACTAACTGACTTTTCTCAAATCCCCTAAATTCTCCGCGCACGCTTCCAGTGCATGACGTCATTCGCACCTCCTGGTCTCATTTTCTATCTGGGATTTTTATTTTGACATCTCTGAATGACACATCCTCCCCGCACGCGCGTGAACACCTGCGGTCATGTTGCACCTAACTAACCCATGCGCTAAGCGAAAGGTTCTCCGCCTAACTAAACCGAAAGGCAAGATATATAAAACGAAATCCCGCGGCCATTATATTACAGGAATACTTGACACCATATAAATGAATGCAAATTATTTGTATTAAAGATTGTTACTTCAAACTGTAATTGTTTACAAAAAATTATTTACTCCTTGAGTTTTTCGCATCAGTGTTAGCAGATAGTATTTCACTGGAGTTTGAGTGACAGCAAGTATCCTCAAGTCTCCAGGACTCTTCTCAGTATTCTGGCCGTTCTCAATAATGTAGTACTTTGGATGGTCTCCTCTCGTTCGCCAACTTCCAAATCCTCCAGTCCCTTTAGTAATCCTTTAGTTACTGTTCCAAACGCACCAATAACAATTGGTATAATTGTCACCTGCGTGTTCCATAGTTTTTTCAATTCCCTAGCAAGGTCGAAGTTCTTATCCTTCTTTTCTCATTCTTTCAGTTTTATTCTGTGGTCAGCTGGGACAGCAAAGTCGACAATTTTGCTAGTTATCCTTCTTTTATTTTATTTTTTTTTTTTTATTCTTATTAGGTCTGGTCTTCTGGCCGAGATTAGGTGATCTGTGTGTATGTTAAAGTCCCATTGGAGTTTAAAGATTATTATTATTATTATTATTATTATCATCATCTACCAGAAGTTATATAATTGTCATATAATATTTGAAACTATGTGCAAGTAAATAGTTATTTTAAAAAACCAATAGTTACTTGAAACCGCTTCATTAAAAGACTAACTCCTACAAGGGTTGGCAAGCTTTAAAATCAAAAAACCAACCAAAGTCTACCATTTCTATTAGATTATAAGTGCTACACTGACTTTGGCATTATATAACCCAACAAGGGTTGACATGCTGTAAGATCAATAAACCAACCAAAGCCTAAAATTTCTATTCGACAATAGTAGCAACATTGACTTGGGCATTAAATAACAAAGGTTGACATGCAGTAAGATCAACCAAAGAATTTCAAAAAATTATTGTAAGCAATAAACTAAAGCCATTCCTTCTTACGATGCAGAGTTTTCGAGAAAAACACTTGAAATATATCACTTATTATTTATAGGAATCGACAAATACAATCCCTTAGAGTATATGTCAGTTCCAATAGATTTCAAAGTGAAACAACGTATCATAACGGCTGTTGCGGCTGTAGTTGAAGATATATTAAAAATGGTTATGAAGTAATTGTCAGCTGCTTTGACATGCCGTCTGGCTTGGTGTGCTTACATAGAACAACTGTAAGTTGAAGTAGGAAGCGTGGTTTCCTTTTGTTTTTTGGGGGGGTCAATATGTCATGGATTATCTAATACCAAAACCGACTTTGCAAAAGAAAAGTAACGGCACTATTTCACCCGTAGCTTGGGACATAAGGGGTTCCATAACTTTTTTAAGGGCATTACACCGTAAATGAATGTAACAACTCGCTTACTTCAAGGCTGTAGTCCAGGACTTTAGCCATTTCATCCCCTTCCATATTGCTTTGGAGCTGATAAAAGTAGAACTTATTAATTCTTTTTCGTTATTAGTTCATAACTGAGAACTGGAATTATGAAAGCAAAGACCGTTTTATATACCATAAATATGACAATAAAGGTGTCTAATAAAAATGTTAGTGGCCAAACCTGAGTAGGTGGGCTGTCTCGGTGGCGCAATAGGTAGCACGTCAAACCTTAACACGTGGGAAACCAATAAGCTGTTAACAGTGGAACACAATGAAAACGTTTCAGATTACCTCAGTTTTCCCTTTAGTTTCGAGTCTAACATAATAGTTTTAATTACTCGTTTAGTTTGGCTTAGTTTCTTTATTTAATGGCATATCAACTTTTGTGGTTAATTTAATGCCAAAGTCATCCTTGTAGAAGAACAGTAGTGGTACTATTTAACCCATAGCTGGGAGGGCAATAAAATTAGTCTTTTTCGACAAAATTATATTACAAATGTAAATCTCTTAAATAGATTTTTTTTACTGATTGTGAGTGTGCAAGTGCGTGTATTTGTGTGTGTATGAATGCTTCCATGGGAGTGTGCGTTTGTGTATATGAATGTTTGCTTGAGTGTGCGTGCGTTTGTAATATTGGTTGCACGTGTCTACATTAGAGTGTGTGGGGGGTGAGGGTTTGTGAGTGTATGTGTGTGAGTATGTGTATGTGTGAGTGTGTGCAAAAATTACCACCAAACAGGAGCTG
Organism: Sepioteuthis lessoniana; assembly: GCA_963585895.1. Lineage (NCBI taxonomy): Eukaryota > Metazoa > Mollusca > Cephalopoda > Myopsida > Loliginidae > Sepioteuthis > Sepioteuthis lessoniana. The sequence continues at coordinate 77,808 of CAUZXS010002213.1, forward strand.
ATTTTGTTTTCCTAAATATCGACATGATTTTCAGCCCTTACCTATTTTGTGCGAGGTTGTCCTCCCCCAAGATCATTTAAGGTCAGCTGATGTCTCCAAATAGCCGAATATGACATCACTGGTCGAATAATAGACTTTGATATGATTCACAAAAACGTTATGACAGATGAGGTCATATCCGAGCTTTTTTCATGTGCATATCCTCATCATCAAATCGCGCTGACAGCACGGATTTCCAAGAGTCTCTTTATCCGTATCAATCTTCTATCGCTTCCGACCGGTCCACTAAATTACATCTAGTGTCCATACGGAGCTGATAGAAATAAGTTCTGGCCGATTGGCCCACACTGGCACGTACATGTGTAGGTGTCCATAGAATAACGTCACTAATGAGTTCGTCTTACACGAATGGTTTTAGAGATGGGAGAAAGATTTCAGCGAAGCCTGGAGGTTTTCTGTTTTGTTTTGTTTTTGTTTTTGTTTTTTGTTTGTTTGTTTGTTTGTTTGTTGTTTTTGTTTTTGTTTTGTTTTTGTTGTTTTTTTCAATTCTACGTCAAGTTCTTCCTCCGTAGACTCTTATAGTTTGATGTCTGGTTGGCCATTAATTATTCTTTTTGGATAGGTCTATCAGAGATTTCAGGAGGCTTCTTGAAATGTTCTTTCCACTTTTGTCGTCTTTCCTCTTGGCAGGCAGTTTTAATTTTTGCTCTCGAAGTGCTCTTCCTTCCACTCACTTCATTTACTGTCTGCAATGCTATTCCTGACTGTGTCTTCAACTGAGTTTCTGGTTTAATACATTTGGCCATGAATGTATTCTAATTGTTCTTTTTGGTATGTGTTGGTTAGTTGTCTTGGGGTTTTTAGCGCGTTGGCATGTTTTCCTTACTACTAAGGACTCTAATGGAACTCTACATTTTGTTCTTGGTTTGGTTGGCATTTACTTTGCTACTACTCTCTCAAATGGGCGGTAACAAAGTTTTCATATTCGTTATCCAGAATATCTCTTTCAGGTATCTCCGGAAGGTTGGTTTTTTGGTTGGTTGGGTTTTATGGCATATCAACCTTTATCGATTATTTAACGCCAAATCCATTTTATGCAAATTGTCAGCTCTATTTCAAACAATTCAGTTTAGCATGAGTACACAGTTTAATTGTTAAAACAGTTCTAATTCAGGTAATTCAGTTTAGTACAAGTACAGATTTTATTTACTCACATTTAAATGTTAAAACAGTTATATATTAAACAATTCAATTTAGTGTAAGTAGAGTTTCAATGTCAAAAAGAGTTCCTTTTTAAACAATTCAGTTTAGTTAAACAGTTCTAATTCAAACAATTCAGTTTAGCATAAGTATGCAGTTTAGTTCTATTTAACCCATAGATAGGGCCATATCAGGTGCTATGATCCCGGTCAGAGTGGACCTGGTAGCGATGGCAATGAAGGGGTACTCCGCATTCCCCAAAGCTCCAGCATCACTGGAACCTCAACGTCAGATTGTTTAGTGTCATAACAGTACACTCGTATATTTATTGCGAATATCTCTATTGGTAAATATGGACCAGTCGAAACGTGTGCTTTTGACTGTTTTTGGGTTTGTTTTTTTTTTCTTATTTCTACCGAGATAATTCAATGATCGGAAGATACTCTTTCAAAAGAGGAGTATGTGTTACAGTTCAGAGCTCTATTCGTTCACTTCTTATTTATGAGTATGTAATCTAGCAGCGCTTTAGAGTCATTTGAGTCAAGTAGGTTCGTAGTTTTCTTTCCTTTTTTAAAATTTAGTGTTAGGGCATGAAAAACTGTTCTCGAGTGAAAAATCAGCTTGACTTTGGTCATTTCTGGTCTGGCAAATTGTGTAAGCCAAATTTATTATTTTCATATTTGCCTATTTGAATACCGATTATTAAAACGTTGTGTTTGGGAATGTGTCGAGCAAGGTAAGATAGACATTATAGAAGATTGTGATATCCAATTCATCACTGGTATTGGTGGGACTGTAGCAAGAGACTTTCGATGTGCTGGGCTTGCCATTCAAAGTAACACCCATAATTTTCGATGCTATTTAGCGATTTTAAGACACGAGGATCTGATAAATATTCCAGTTCCTCCTATGGAGGCATTAACAGAGTTTGTTTTTTTTTTAATTCAGATGCCGAGATAAACGACCAATCATAATCAGAATCATTGTATTTCAATTCCAGTTCACAATGGTAATATCTATGTTCTTGCACGCATGTAATGTCTGTATTGTGCTCGACTGCCGATGCTAAGATCGTTTAAGTTCTAACGTTATAAGTTGATATGTTAACAATGTTTTTGCATCTAAGTCAGTTGAGTTTGGGCTCTGTAGCTGATTTTCCAAACAATGAGACCAGAGCTCCAATTTCATCAGAACTCGATCCTTCTTTGTGTATAAATGATAAATACATATTTTGGAGGTGCCCGTGATGTAATGGTTATCGTCGTAGGAAATGACAGGGCGACAAGAGGTCAAACCCTGGACAAGACTGATTGCATTTGGCATAGCACTAATACCCTTGGGAAAGGTATGAATCAAAATATTCTCCCTCCAGCTATTGGTAAATAGTATGGCAGACTGTGTTTTTTAGCCTTGGTGTGGCAACTAGTCTAGGAGAAGGAAAACTCTGAATTTAAACCTGTTAAACTCCGCTTAAAAATTGACCCTGTGTCATATCCTGCCCGAGCGGAGGGGTTGGGTAAATATGATAAATACAGATAGCAAGTAATTATTAATCGTTGCCGAAAATACATTACCAAAATGCAACATAAGGCTAATTTAAAGCGGAGTTCTTGTTTAAGTTCAGAATTTTCCTGCTCCCAGAGTGCCAGCTTTACCAAGATTAAAGAGCTCAGTCTGACCTACAATTTTACACATAACTTGTTGGGTTGGGAAAGTGATGAATTTATGCCAATGTTTTTGTCCAACCTTTGTTTTTGTCTAATTCATATTGATTTTTTTTCAAAAAAATTAGCTGAAGACCTCTTTAAAATTGACCTTGTGTCACATTCTACCAATGAATTTTCGGCAGCGATGAACAATTACTTACAATTTGTATTTATTAACTGTATATTTTTTAGCTTTTATGAACGGAACATGAGAGAAAGTAGCGATCATAAGTACTTGAACAGGCCCAAAATCTACTTTTTATAATCTAATATTGCTCTTTTTTTTTTTTAGCAAGAAGGGACCTAAATTAACAAATTTGATGGGCAACTTTTCGAAATAAATTATTAGGTCTGGTCTTTTCAATCTCCTTAATCGATTCTAAGCAGGGTTTCAGAAGTATAGGAAAAACTTCTTTTTTCGTTTGTTTTTTTTATATGTTTATATTATTTTCTGGTGTGTGTGTGTGTGTGTGTGTGTGTGTGTGTGTGTGTGTGTGTGTGTGTGTGTGTGTGTGTGTGTGTGTGTGTGTGTGTGTACATCCCTCGTTACGTTAATTGTAATAACACATCGTTACGTTATTGCTTTTGAATCTAAAACAAAAAGAAGCAATTCTGAGAAAATGGTGTGTTTGTTCAAATACTTATGAGAAGTACTGTATATCAGAATTATTTCATTAAAATATTTTGCCTTATTTTTCCCTACGAAACGCCAGGTACCCATGCTAGTAGATACATATTACATATATATATATATATATATATATATAGAGAGAGAGAGAGAGAGAGAGAGAAAGGGAGAGAGGTAGAAGTGAGAAAGAAAAAAAGAGAGGAAAGCGATAACTTCATAAAAAGTCTTTAATAATTGACATTTGCAAGGAAACATTAAAATCGACCAAATAATTACATTATCTTTAATCCTTTTTTTTTTTTTTTTTTTTTTTTTGCTTCCGAGGGGATTGCATCTTTGTTATGCAGAATGCTAGCACGCGTGTCCGTGACTACTGACCTTTTAGAGTGCAAAATGTCATTTGGCCACTGAAGCATTTTCCCCCCTTTCTTCTCACTTGCATCTGCGCACCTTCCACAGATGGTTCTGGCTCTTGGTGTCCGCAACTTTGCAAAAAAAAATCATTCTTCTTTTTCCTCCTAATTCACTTAATCAAAAAGAAAGAAAGAAAGAAAGAAAGAAAGAAAGAAACGCATCAGGAGAGAAAAAAATCATTCTTCTTTCTCCTCCTAATTCACTTAATCGAAAAGAAAGAAAGAAAGAAAGAAAGAAAGAAAGAAAGAAAGAAAGAAACGCATCAGGAGAGAAAAAAATCATTCTTCTTTCTCCTCCTAATTCACTTAATCGAAAAGAAAGAAAGAAAGAAAGAAAGAAAGAAAGAAAGAAAGAAAGAAAGAAAGAAAGAAAGAAACGCATCAGAAGAGAAAAAAATCATTCTTCTTTCTCCTCCTAATTCACTTAATCGAAAAGAAAGAAAGAAAGAAAGAAAGAAAGAAAGAAAGAAACGCATCAGGAGAGAAAAAAATCATTCTTCTTTCTCCTCCTAATTCACTTAATCGAAAAGAAAGAAAGAAAGAAAGAAAGAAAGAAAGAAACGCATCAGGAGAGAAAAAAAAAAACAGCAAACAAATAACAATAAAGAAACAGCAATTTATCACTGCATTATCAATGAGCAGGCGGCATTCTAACCCTTCCTGTGAATGCATTCTTTAAAAACAGCTGCAAACAACTTCATTCTCGAATTTTGCGAACTTTCTACCCATTACATCGCACAGATCCATACAAACAAAAACAAAACATGGCAGAACCATTGCGGATTTATTAAGGTGAGTTTTGGAGCGAAGTAGCAAAATGATTGAAAACGTAATTAGCAAAGAGAGTTCGGATTTCGTTCGAGGCAGTTCACATTCAGTATACGATAGTAAAATAATTATCACTAATGCATTTAGAAAATGTAGCAATGAAGAACAGTAATTGACTATAAACAACTCGTCTTAAAATTGCACGCAAAAATGACGAAGCTATACCAAATCGTTTCAGTATTGTTGGTGGTGCTTATTATTCGCAGACCCCATGCAAAAGGCTATGACCCACACTCCTCACATTGAGGGTATCTAGGTTATGACATTATTCTGCACTGGTGGTGAGACTCCAGTTCTGGAGCTCAGTAGAGTACCCATTCCTTATCATTACTCCCAGCTCCACCCTGTTTTGGTCTTATCTATAGGTGATACAGATATGTTTGAAAATTATTAGGATTGATTTTAACGTCTAAGGTTATTTTATGCTTTACATTCATTGTACGTACATATATATTTTTTCTGTTGTTCTTGAGAATTGTTTTGTTGGGCAGTTAGACATTGTCATATCGAATACAAATATTTTTTGTCGGTTGAGGGGGTTGTACATGGGTCTTGCGAATAAGAATTGGGGGGGTCCTATCGAATTTAATATTTTTGGTTTGGTTTGGTTTTATGACATATTAACCATTGTTGATTATTTAATGACAATGCCTCTTTTTACAAATATATGATTTGTAAACTTATTTTGTAGATCATCATCATCATCATGACACGCTGCAATCACGGATCTCCCTGACCCTCTCTCGCTACCCGTCTCTATCGTCCATCGCTCCAGGCATATCTTCTTGGCTATATCCTGTATCGGCACAGAGCTGATGTATATAGGTTCCAGTTGGTCGTCTTGCTTTTGCTTGTCCATGTGAAGGAGTCCACTGGAGTATATAACTTATGAGGTCGTCCTTACTTCTCCTTCAGTCTCCCGTATGTCTGGCTCGTCTAAGTTGGATAGTTTTCATGATAGGTGGTAGGTGACCTTACAGCTGCTGTTTTGTGGGGTGTGGCCTCCAGGACTTGTTCAAACAGTTCGCAGCATTCTTGTGTAGTTGCCGTCAAGCTTTTTTCCATACATTTAGTTAGTGTCCATGTGGTGCATCCATATAGCAGAATCGATACGACCGCAGTTTGGAAAAAAAACTGCGTTTTATTTTATCGGTCAGGTCTGACTTCCATATGACCGATAGCTTATCGATAGCTGCCCATGCCTTGGCTAGTCGCGTGTTGATGTCCGTCTCGGTTGATGAGACACTGCTTCCTAGGTAGGTGAACTTGTCCACTAGTTTCAGAGAACTACCGTTCAGTGTGGGGATGTCGCCTCTTTGACTGAAGCACATGTATTCCGTCATGTCTGCGTTAACTTGGGGGCCTATGCTACAAGCTGCTTGTTCCAGACTTTGTAGCTAGGATTCGGCTTGGGCGGGTGTATTTGCCAGAAGCGCTATGTCATCGGCGTAGTCCGTGTCGATAATTGTTTGTGCAGGGTACTTTTGCATCTTTCCTTTGCCAGCTTGAAACCGTTTTCTTTCATTAAATCTATAGACGCTCTAAGCACGAAGTCTAGGCAGATGATAAACAGGTATGAGGCCAATGTATCTCCTTATAACACACCTGCAGCAATGTCAAAGTAGTCTGTGTCTCCATCCGGGGAGCGGACTTTTACTTTCATGTTTTATATAGCATCATTATGGCTGCGACGGTTTCTTTGGGGAGGCCATAGGCGAGTAGCATTTGCTCCATCTTCCCTTTGTATATGAAGTCAAAAGCCCTGAAGAAGTCGATGAATAATATTATTGCCTCAATGTTTTTTGCACGTACACCTTCTAGAATTCGACGGATAGTCAAAATTTGTGGTGTCGTGGATCCATTACTCCGAGAGCCATTTTGGTTCTTCCCAAGTATCTTCTCAATTTTGGGTTCAATGCGGTTTCGTAGTAGAGCATTGTAGATCTATGGATGTAAGGGTTATACCTCGATGGTTCTTGACTACCCCGAAGTCACCGTTCTTAGGTAAAGGGAGGATGCATCTCTTTGTCCATCAGTCAAGTGTGTTCTAAATGTATATAACCAGAAATTTTGTAGATTCACACAGTTAAATGATCAAACAGTTCTATTTTCAAAATTCAATTTAGCATAAGTCAACAAAGTTAAATGGTTCCAAGTGTAACACCACGGCTGCAAATGAACCATGTAACATTGCACCTAATATAAGCGTAACACTAACTCTTTCGTTTCAGTCGGACCTCGTAGTAACCTCACGGTGATAAAAAGAGACGAACACAAAACAGCGTCTGTTGATTCGCTTGGTACGAAGGCTTATTTTCTACTACCCCTTCATGGTAGTCACCATAAAGAGATATATCGAGTAGGAAATGGGTCAACTGATTTAGATAGAGAGAATAAATAGGCGTGAGACTAAAGAGACAGACTCAAACCTCGCTTTATGTTTTCCCTCCAGGTCGTTTCTGTTGTTGTTTTCGTGGCAGCTCTGGGTTCTGTTTGGTCTTTGCCACCACCACCCCTCGGACTGGTACGTCCTTTATTACTCTTCTTCTTCTTTGTATGAATTTGTTTTAGCCAATCATGTCAGGCCATATTGCTGCTGATTTTACTTGGGCGCCGGTCTGCGGCTACCATTGCTTGGATTTCGGGGTTACCTTTCACTCAGCTCCTCATTTGTTTTTCCCTTGGTCTTCTTATAGCCTCTCTCTCTCTCTCTCTCTCTCTCTCTGTTACCCTTATCATCGTCTCTCTCTCTCTCTCTCTCTCTGCTTTTATCACACATCATCCTTAGAACTTTTGGTGACACGTTGACGCCTTGGCCTACACAACTCGGAAAAAAAAACTACATCTAACCCCAAATCAAGCCAGAAAACAACATATTACGAAAATTATCAACTAAAATCCCTAATTATTTGGCACAAATATATCACTAATAATTAAACATCAATTATTTGTTTACACACATTAAATGATCAAACAGTTCTATTTCTAACAATTCAATCTATCATAAGACATTTGTTTGCACAGAGTTTAAATGTCAACGTGTTCTATTTGTCCCATAGATAGGACCCTATCAGGTGCTACCACTCTGGTTCAAAGTGGACCTGGGAGCAATGGCAATGAAGGGGTACTCTGCATTCCTCAAAGCTCCAGCATTACTGGAGCCTCACCATCAGATTGTTTTGTGTCATATCCTGGTCACTCGTTAGGGAAGTCTTACCCCTCTACAGAAATGCAGTCAATGTATTCTGTAGCCCCAGGTGATTGGGCTCGGTATTTTAGGGGAGGGATGTTGCACATGGTCTTATCAAATACGAATAATTTTTGAAGGAGGGAGAGGGTTTTACATGGTCTAATCTAATTAGAGTAATTTGGGGGAGTGAAGTGGTTGTACATGGCCTTATTGAATACGGATAATCTTTTAGGATTAGAGGGGTATTGCATATTGTCCTAACAAATACGATTAATTTTTTAAGGAGGGAGAGGGTTGTACATGGTCTAATCTAATTAGAGTAAATGGGGGGTAAGGGGTTGTACATGGCCTTATTGAATACGGATAGTTTTTTAGGATGAGAGGGTTATCGTATATTGTCCTATCGAATACGAATAATTTTGGGGTGAGGATTTAAACTCTGGTTACAGTATCCAGTTGCTACGACGATAACCGTTACACCTCTAGCGCCCTTCAATTTACAAATTGAAATGATACCCAAACGGCCGGTTTGTTGGTTTGGCCGATCGTCTAATCGTTAATTGATGTGGACTCTGTTGATTTTTCACATACCTGGCCGTGTGGCCATTTCACAGGTTGTACAACATAAACAAAACCTAAAAAACAAACAGAGAATGGAAGAAGGAAAAGACAAACACGGATTCAGAACATCAAAACGTAAAAAGATGAACTTTGGCACTTTTTAACATTCTCTGAGTGTATGTTCTTGGCTATCGCAAAAACTCTGCGAAAATCTTCGGCCACCAAAGATGCTGACTCATCTATAGTCATCGCTCGACGTCCCATTTTTGACTCCATACTACTTTCCAACTGCTCTGAACCCACGTCTTAGAGCCGACTGACCAGCCCCGAGTCCTAGACTTGAATCTCTGACTCTCTGCTCCAGAGTTTCACTCATGACTGAGCAACATCCATCGTCCTTACTCCCGGTCTCGCAAGTTCACGCGGGCACAGCTCTTTGTGTGGTCTTCGCGCCAAAATAGACAAAGGAAGGTCTTCTCGACACTTCGGCGTCGCTTTAAAGTTACTGACGATAATTCCGCCGACCACGCACAACACACAGAGACCCATACACATAGATAGATAGATAGATAGATAGATAGATAGATAGATAGATAGATAGATAGATAGATATGCACACATGAATGCCCATTTTTGTGCTGAAAAATCATGTACGGGCATTTGTATGTGCACTTATATGGAAAAATGGTTATGGTATATGCATAAGTGGTTGTTAAACAAGTAGAACGGCCGGCAAGTTTTAAAAGATGAATAACAGAAAAGAGAGAAAAGTATTATTCGTATTCTATAAGAAAATATCATAAACTTACTTCATCGCTGCTTGTAAAATCACAGGTTAAAAGACAAGATTTTTTTATATTATAATATTATAGGCGAATGTTACTGAGGTGCGAATTTATAAGTTATCAAAAAAGCCAGCAACTGGGAAAAAGATGTGTTGACAAAGTTCAACATCTCATCCATTGTCCAAATTGAAACTAGATATGCTTGATCTAGCAATCTGGACTTTGTCTAGCCGAGGTCACTAACAATCAGCCATCTAAGTGGTGACGGGGAATCGCCGGACGATATAAGTTACCCGAAGCGAAAGAAAGAGTAAGGTAAATCTCAATATAAAACGAGAGACTTATTTATTATCATTCTCAATTAGTGGCTGGGGTATGAGGAGAGAAATATTTGTGTTTCTTCGAAACTCTTTCTGTCTGTCATTCTTCTCACTTATTCTGTTTCTTTAATACGTACTTTTTCTTTTAACTTCTTTTTTCTTTCTCTTTGCCTTTCTTTCTTTCTTTCTTTCTTTCTTTTAATCTCTTCTTTTTTTTCTTTTAACGAGATCTTTTTTCTTTTCACCAATCCATTCTTTTTCTTTCTTTCTTTCTTTCTTTCTTTCTTTTTACTTTTTCTTTTTCTTTTTTCTTTTAACGTATTCTTTTTCTATACTCATTCTTTCTTTCTTTCTTTCTTTCTTTCTTTCAAACTCTTTTTTTTTTCTATTTATTATTCTTTCTTTCTTTCTTTCTTTCTTTCGTTCGTTCATTCGTCCGTTCCTTTGTTCGTTCGTGTATTTATTTTGTTTCTCTCTCTCTCTCTCTCTCTCTCTCTCTCTCTCTCTCTCTCTCTCTCTCTCATTTCTCAGTTTCGTTTCTTTTTTTTTTCATTCTTTTTCTTTCTTCCTTCCTTTCGTTCTTTCTTTCTTTCTATGCGTTTTTCTTTCTTTGAACTTATTCAGCTATAGTTTTCATTTTTTTAAAGTAATATTTCTTTCTTTTCACCCGTCCTTTCTTTTTCTTCCTTCTTTTCTTTCTTTTTTTCTTTTTTACTTTCTTTCTTTCTTTCTTTTAGCTTTTCCTTTCTCCTTAAAAGCTCTTTTTGCCCCGTCGGCTGGGGCTGTAGAATACACCGACTGCTTTTCTGCAGAGGGGTAAGAACCCCCCAACGAGTGTCCTGTTTATGACACTAAACAATCTGATGGTGAGGTTCCAGCAATGCTGGAGCTTTGGGGAATGCGGAGTACCCCTTCATTGCCATCGCTCCCTGGTCCACTCTGGCCCGGAGTGGTAGCACCTGATAAGGGTCCTATCTATGGGTTAAATAGAACTAAATTGTGCTTCTTTCACTATAATGATTTTTGCATTTAAACTGCGTAATTATGCTAAACTGAATTGTTTAAAATAGAACTATTTTGTCATTAGAACTGCTTACTTGTGCTGAACTGAATTGCTCAGAATAGAACTGTTTTTGACGTCTAAACTGTGTACTTATGCTGAACTGAATTATCTGAAAAATACTGTTTGACATTTAACTCTGTGTATTGCCCAGTCGGCTGGGGCTGTAGAATACACCGACTGCTTTTCTGCAGAGGGGTAAGTCCCCCCTAACGAGTGTCCTGGATATGACACTAAACAATCTGATAGTGAGGTTCCAACAGTGCTGGAGCTTTGGGGAATGCGGAGTACCCCTTCATTGCCATTGCTCCCAGGTCCACTCTGGCCCGGAGTGGTAGCACCTGATAGGGCCCTATCTATGGGTTAAATAGAACTAACGGCATACTTATGCTAAACTGAATTGTTTGAGTAAACTGAATAGCTTAAAATAGAAATGTTTTTGACAATTAAATCGTACTTACATTTGAACTGCATGCTTGTGCTTAACTGACTTGTTTGAAAAAGAACTGTTTTTTCGACATTAAAACTGAATTTACACTTAACTGAATTGTTACCTATAACTGCAACTGTTTTTTGACATTGAAACTGTATTTAATTGTTTAATATAGAACTGTTCTGACATTTAACTATGTGTAAACAAAATCTGTACTTTTACAAAACTGAATTAGCTGAAGTAGAATTGTTTGACTAAACTGAATAGCTCGAAATAAAAATGTTTTTTTTTTACAATTAAACTGTACTTACATTTAAACTGTGTGCTTTTGCTAAACTGAATTGTTTTAAATTGAACTATTTTTGACACTGAAACTGTACTTACCCTAAACTGAATAGTTATATATAACTGAATAGTTTGAAATAGAAATGTTTGACAATTAAACTGTGTACTCATGCTAAACCGAATTGTTTTTAAATAGAACTGATTATTTACATAAAAATGGATCTGGCGTTAAATAACCTACAAAGGTTGATATGCCATAAAACCAAACCAAACCAAACCAATTAAAAGCTCTTTTTTTCTGTTTGTCTTTCTTTCACTTTTTCTTTCCTTCCTTTCTTCCTTCTTTCTTTTTTTTCTTTCTTTTTTCTTTTAATGCGTTTTTTTTTCTTCATTCAAAGCTGAGCTTTCTTTTTTTTTCCTTTTAACGGGATCTTTCTTTCAATCTCTTTTTTTTTCTATTCTTTCTTTCTTTCATTTGACGCAATTTTTCTTTCGTTTTACTAATTATTTATTTTTTCCTTTTTTATTTTGATTTTTTCTTTTTACCTGTATTTATTTATTGATCGTCTGCCCTTTCAATCTTTCTTTCTTTCAGCTTCCTTTTTCTTCTTTTTTTAACGTCTTCTTTCTTTCACTTACCCTGCTCTTCCTTCCTTCTTTCTTTTCTCTACAATAAAAATGTATTGCACATATAGTTACTCTCTATCTAACAGTTCGACCTTTCACAGAGAACGAACCAATAATCAATCTCTTCTTTGTTATAAATATAGAATATCACCCTCGATGCTGTAACTATTTTATTGTCATTATACACAGATACAGCGACCAAAATTTGTAATCATTAGATCATGCTAACATCCAATCAATTGTTGTTAATAATACCCTTATCACTAATTGAGATTAAATATTAGTCGTTTTGTCCCATCAAAATCAGATTAAAATATTCTTTTGTTTCTCTTGTTATCCAGTTAAGTTCAAAAATCTATTGTATTGTCAGACAGGTCATCAGTCAATATTTTACGCTTAGCTTTTTCATAACAAACCGCAGGTGGCTTCACTATAAATTGTTTCACCAAATTAGCTTTGAATTTTGGAGTGTTTTGTTTTGTTTTGTAGCTTTTTTTTTTTTAACTATATTTTCATATTTTTCTATCATTTATTTATTTATCAAGTTTTTGCTTAACCGTTTAAAATGAATTCAGGAAACGAAATACAATGGCATAACAAGAAAAAATATACTTCGTGTCTTTCTAACAAAAAAAAAAACATTTTTAAAAGTTAAAACTGGTCTGTATATATTCCCCACCCGGCCACGGGTAAAATGTGATACAAGGGCAGTTCTTAAGCGGAGTACAGCTGGTTTGAATTCAGAGTTTTCGTTCTCCTCAGTTGGTTGCATTACCAAGGCTAAAGAACTCATTCTGCCTTACTATTTACCTATATTGGGGGGGGGAACAGGTGAATTCATGCCTTTTCCATAGAGCATTAGCGCAAAGAAAAAAAAGCAAACTGCTTCGAACATGATTTGAACTCGTGTCATCGATTCCATTTCCTACGATACTTAGAATGCCACCTCTCGGTAATTCTAATAATCATTTTAATTTTTCTATTTTAATTTTTACTAGATGGTCCGCTGATATGTTGGCTGGTTGATCACTGTTAGCGAATTTAACTCTCTCTAGGTGCCCTCTATTTCAGAGCCTTACTCAACTAAACTTAATAAATAATTTCATCGACTAGAAATTTTAAACACACATTTTATATACACATTTTATACACGCATTTTATACACACTTTATGCACACAGTTTATACACAAGATTCATACTCACAATATTCACACATTCCATATACACATTTTGTACACACATTCAATATACACATTTTATATACACATTTTATACACATATTTTATACACACATATTATATACACATTTTATATATTCATTTTATACATACATTTTATACACATTTTTATATGCACCTTTTATGTACACAGTTTATACACACATTTTATACTCACAATATTCACACATTCCATATACACATTTTGTGCATACATTCTGTATACACATTTTATACACACATTTTACATACACATTTTATATACAAATTTTATACATACATTTTATACACATTTTTATATATACATTTTTATATACACATTTTATATACACATTTTATTCACACATTTTATATACACACTTTATGCACACAGTTTATACACACATTTTATACTCACAATATTCACACATTCCATCTATACATTTTGTGCACACATTCTGTATACACATTTTATACACACATTTTACATACACATTTCATATACAAATTTTATACATACATTTTATACACATTTTTATATATACATTTTATATACACATTTTATATACACATTTTATTCACACATTTTATATACACATTTTATTCACACAGTTTATACACACAGTTTATACAGACATTATACACACATTTCCTATACACGTTTTGTGCACACATTCTATATACACATTAATACACACATTTCATGCACACAATTTAGAGCATTTCATGAAAACCAAATCTTTTATCGACAACATCAAATTGCCGTACTATTAATTAATATTAATTACTTGACGATCCGAGTACCTGTTGGGTCCTGTTATAACTTCAATCCATGATGATATATATACTTCAACTTGAGAAGGAGTGAAATATTCTAATAAGCATATTATGATTATCTCCGGGATATCGAGAATTTTGACGATAAAAATTATCCCCGGGATATCGAGAATTTTGACGATAAAAAATTATCTCCGAGATATTGAGAATTTTGACGATAGAAATTTATCTCCGGGATATCGAGAATTTTGACGATTTAAAAATGACGTTCAACGCGAATACAGACTCCGCAAAATTATATGTCAGTTTCTAGTTGGACTGGATATTGCTTTATTCTCAAAGTTAGTATTTTAAGTGTATTGCTCTCACAAAAATATCCAACAATGTGCTGCAAACATTTTCTTGACATGACACTGAAAAAGTGGGTCGACTCAGTTGGTGTATATTTTTACGAGCGCTACGACAGGTTCTTATTCAGCGCTTGTGAAAATGCATGACCAATGGTGATTATTTTAATAAAGTTTACGATAATTATTCGTAAGCAGTAGTTAGCCATATTACATAAGGGTTGTAAGATGGTCATTATTAAAAATAAAGGATGTAGAGTCACTTTTATTAAAGTTTAGGATAATTATTCGTAAGCAGTACTTAGCCATATTACATAGGGGTTGTAAGATGGTCATTATTAAAAATAAAGGATATAGAGTCACTTTTATTAAAGTTTAGGATAATTATTCGTAAGCAGTACTTAGCCATAATACAGACGGGTTGTAAGATGGTCATTATTAAAAATAAACGATATAGAGTCAGTTTTATTAAAGTTTAGGATAATTATTCGTAAGCAGTACTTAGCCATATTACAGACGGGTTGTAAGATGGTCATTATTAAAAATAAAGGATATAGAGTCACTTTTATTAAAGTTTAGGATAATTATTCGTAAGCAGTACTTAGCCATAATACAGACGGGTTGTAAGATGGTCATTATTAAAAATAAACGATATAGAGTCAGTTTTATTAAAGTTTAGGATAATTATTCGTAAGCTTCTTTTCTTCGTCAGTTCGAAGCCATTCTCTTTGATTTTGTCAATCGATGTTCTAAGTACGTAGTCTAGACAAATGATAAAGAGATACGGAGCCAGCGTGTCTCCTTGTAGTACTCCTGCTACTATGTCGAAGTATTCTGTGTCTCCATCTGGTGATCGTACTTTTACTTTAGTGTTTCTATAGAGAATCGTTATTGCCGCTACGGTTTCTTTAGGTATGCCGTACGCTAGTAGGATTTGTTCCATCTTTCCTCTGTGAATGGAGTCGAAAGCCTTGGTAAAGTCGACAAATATTAATGTCGCTTGTAGGTTCTTTGCCCGTACACCTTCAAGGATTCTGCGGATGGTTAATATTTGTGAGGTCGTAGATCTATTTCTTCGGAAGCCATTTTGGTTTTTTCTAAGTATGTTGTCGATTTTGGGTTCTATTCTGTTTCGTAGTAGGGCATTGTAGATTTTGGCAGCTATGGATGTAAGTGTTATGCCTCGGTAGTTTTTGGCTAATCCGAGGTCCCCCTTTTTAGGGAAGGGGAGTATGCATCCCTTCGTCCATCTATCTATCGGATTTTGATTGTATACTGCGTTGCAGTGTCGGAGCAGTATGTCGTCGAATTGTCTGGTCTTCCATACTTCCGGGGGAATTTCGTCCAGTCCTGCAGCTTTTCTATTTTTAATTTTTCTGAGAACCGAGTCGAGTTCTTCTTGTGTGAACGGTCCAAGTTTAATGTCTAATTGTTTGCTAATTATTCTGGTGATTGGTTCAGGCGTTATTTTTGGTGGGTTTCCAAGTAAGTTTTCGAAGTGCTGTTTCCACAGTTTTATTCTTTCTTGTTGGTTTGCTGCTTTAAGTTTTGCTTTGGCCGTGTTCTTTCTTCTGCTCACTTCGTTTATTGTTTGCCAGGCAATTCTAGATTGTCTATCTTCCACCGAGTCTCTAATCTTATCTATCTGATTTTGAATGTATTCTGTCTGTTCCTTTATATATATGCCTGCTAATTGATATTGTGCCGTTTTTAGTTTTAAGGCATTTGTGTTTGTTGGGTTTTTTCGATAGTTTTTGGAGGCTGTTTTCACTAGTGCACGTTTTTCTCTCACCGCTAAAGTTTCCCATGGGACTCTATATTTAGTTTTAATTTTTGTTGGAATGTATTTTGCTGCTGCCTCAAGGTGTGCATTGACCCCGCAACAACAATTACCGACGCCGACTACGCCGATGACATAGCGATACTGGCAAATACACCTGACCAAGCCGAAACACTTCTGCATAGTTTGGAACGAGCAGCAGCAAGCATAGGCCTCCATGTTAATGCACATAAAACGGAATATATGTGCTATAACCAAACGGGGGACATCTCCACTCTAGAAGGAACCCCTCTTAAACTAGTAGACAAATTCACGTACCTAGGAAGCAGCGTCGAATCAACCGAAAAGGACATCGAAACGAGGTTAACGAAAGCATGGACAGCTATCAATAGGCTATCGACTATATGGAAATCAGACCTAACCGATAAAATGAAACGCAGTTTCTTCCAGGCAGCGGTCACATCGATACTGCTATATGGATGCACTACATGGACGCTAACAAAACGGCTGGAGAAGAAACTAGATGGCAATTACACAAGAATGCTGCGTGCAATCCTCAACAAGTCCTGGCGGCAACACCCAACAAGACACCAACTGTACGGCCACCTGCCCCCTATCACGAAAACTATTCAAGTTAGGCGAACCAGACATGCAGGACATTGCTGGAGAAGCAGAGATGAACTCATAAGAGATGTACTCTTATGGATCCCCACACACGGCCGCGCAAAAGCAGGACGACCAGCACGAACGTACATTCAGCAGCTATGTGAGGATACAGGTTGTTGTCCTGAAGACCTACCTAGGGCGATGAACGATAGGGAGGAGTGGCGAAAGAGGGTCAGGGATATCCGTGCTGCCAGCACGATATGATGATGATGATGATTCGTAAGCAGTACTTAGCCATATTACAGACGGGTTGTAAGATGGTCATTATTAAAAATAAAGGATATAGAGTCACTTTTATTAAAGTTTAGGATAATTCAGTAGTAAATAAAAGTCCAAACGAAGAAGAGCATTTGAACTCAGGAGCCAAGTGGAAGAAATATGTCAATATTGGTCAGTATGTCTTTAATTCGAATTTAAAATGCTGAATTTTACAAAATGTTATGCTGTATTTTGTTTGTGAAATAATGCTTAAACTATGCGTTTTAAATGTAAAGGCACGCTTACTCTACTATAAAGCCAATTTGATATTAAGCCTATCCACATGTCAGCGAACAAGGCAGAATGTTTTTGAATATCTTCTATCGAATAATTTAAAAATTCGTAAAGAAAGCCCTAACAGTAGTTTAGAAGAAAAGCCTAGAATGCTACCACAGCCCCCCCCCCCTCAGAAAGGGAAAAAGAAAAAAAAAAAAAAAAAAAACCCAACAAAAACGAATTCTCCCCTCCACCCCCAGTAGACCGCCGCCCCCAAAGCTACCTAAAATATCAGTAGTAAATAAAAGTCCAAACGAAGAAGAGCATTTGAACTCAGGAGCCAAGTGGAAGAAATATGTCAATATTGGTCAGTATGTCTTTAATTCGAATTTAAAATGCTGAATTTTACAAAATGTTATGCTGTATTTTGTTTGTGAAATAATGCTTAAACTATGCGTTTTAAATGTAAAGGCACGCTTACTCTACTATAAAGCCAATTTGATATTAAGCCTATCCACATGTCAGCGAACAAGGCAGAATGTTTTTGAATATCTTCTATCGAATAATTTAAAAATTCGTAAAGAAAGCCCTAACAGTAGTTTAGAAGAAAAGCCTAGAATGCTACCACAGCCCCCCCCCCTCAGAAAGGGAAAAAGGGAAAAAAAAAAAAAAAAAAAAAAAAAAAAACCAACAAAAACGAATTCTCCCCTCCACCCCAGTAGACCGCCACCCCCAAAGCTACCTAAAATATCAGTAGTAAATAAAAGTCCAAACGAAGAAGAGCATTTGAACTCAGGAGCCGAGTGGAAGAAATGTCAATATTGGTCAGTATGTCTTTAATTCGAATTTAAAATGCTGAATTTTACAAAATGTTATGCTGTATTTTGTTTGTGAAATAATGCTTAAACTATGCGTTTTAAATGTAAAGGCACGCTTACTCTACTATAAAGCCAATTTGATATTAAGCCTATCCACATGTCAGCGAACAAGGCAGAATGTTTTTGAATATCTTCTATCGAATAATTTAAAAATTCGTAAAGAAAGCCCTAACAGTAGTTTAGAAGAAAAGCCTAGAATGCTACCACAGCCCCCCCCCCCCCAAGAGAAAAAAAAAAAAGCTCTATAATTCCTGAAGCCTGCTAGGTCCCCAACTGTAGGGAAAAAAAAAAAAAAAAAAAAAAAAATGAAAAACCCAGGAAAAGTCCCTATACAGCAAAAAAGTATAAGTCAGTACTAGTGAAAGTCTTAAGAAAGTACCTTAATTTTGGACCTTAACTAAGTTAAAACTTAAAACAAATTCCCCCACCCTTTTTTTTTTTTTTTTTTTTTTTTTATGTACACATGGGAAGCAGCATGATGTACGTAAAGGTATTTGAATAAACCAATGGACGACCAAACTCAATACCCAAATGGGTCCTGGACGTGAGTCTGACGACTTTTCGCTCAGGATCGACAGTTCGATCGGGGAACTACTGCTGCTCCTCTATAAGAGTGGCTTCTATAGAAGAGAATAAAACAGCCATCGAAAGATAACCATGACCCACACTCAAACCACTTACACAAACCGCATCGCTCTTCGCGCGGGTAAAAAAGGGGCGCGTCCTGCTGAGGTTGGAGCCCTGGCCTCGGTGTTCGAAAAATCAGCTACAGAGCTCAAACAATCAAAACTACTAAAATGCAAGCAAACACTACAAATAGCCACATTTAACGTAAGAACATTAAATAGAATAGGACAACTCCCAGAGCTAATCGCATCGGCCGAAGAACATAAAATAGACATAATATGCATACAAGAACACAGATACACGCACACAGAAGATATCAAATATCACGAAACTGGCAATGGATGGTCGCTCGCCACTGTATCCGCATGGAAAAACTCTGTCAACGCCGCAGTAGGAGGGGTAGGTTTGCTTATAGGACCTAGAGCACTAAAAACGCTTAATAGCATAGAGAAAATACAACCTAGAATGATGGTAGCTACATTTAACGGAAACCCCAGAGCAACAATCGTCTCATGCTACAGCCCCACCAATGTTAGTGAAGAAAATGAAATAGTCACCTTCTACGATGAGTTATCCTCATTAGTGCGTAGCATCCCGAAACACAACATGTTAGTCATTGGCGGAGACATGAATGCACAAATCGGGAAAAACGGAAACAACAAATACAGCCTCCACAACACGTCAAATAGAAATGGGCAACATCTAACAGATTTCATGATAGAAAATAGATTAGCATGCCTCAATACAAACTACCAAAAAAGAGAGGGCAAACTATGGACATACACGTACGCAAACAATACTAAAGCTCAGATAGACTACGTCCTTATAAACAAGAAATGGAAGAATAGTGCATTGAATTGCTAGGCATACTCCTCTTTTGAGGGTGTGTCCACCGATCACCGAATAGTCACGGCGAAAATACGGTTAAGCCTACGAAAAAACGACAAACGAACAGCGACCACCAAACACTATGACTGGGCCCTATTAAACAACAAAGATGTAAGAGATAAATACGTATTAGAATTAAGAAACAGATTCGAAACACTACAAGAAAAGACGGAAAAAAGTACACCAAACGACGAATACGAAAATTTCGTCAATGCACACCTTGAGGCAGCAGCAAAATACATTCCAACAAAAATTAAAACTAAATATAGAGTCCCATGGGAAACTTTAGCGGTGAGAGAAAAACGTGCACTAGTGAAAACAGCCTCCAAAAACTATCGAAAAAACCCAACAAACACAAATGCCTTAAAACTAAAAACGGCACAATATCAATTAGCAGGCATATATATAAAGGAACAGACAGAATACATTCAAAATCAGATAGATAAGATTAGAGACTCGGTGGAAGATAGACAATCTAGAATTGCCTGGCAAACAATAAACGAAGTGAGCAGAAGAAAGAACACGGCCAAAGCAAAACTTAAAGCAGCAAACCAACAAGAAAGAATAAAACTGTGGAAACAGCACTTCGAAAACTTACTTGGAAACCCACCAAAAATAACGCCTGAACCAATCACCAGAATAATTAGCAAACAATTAGACATTAAACTTGGACCGTTCACACAAGAAGAACTCGACTCGGTTCTCAGAAAAATTAAAAATAGAAAAGCTGCAGGACTGGACGAAATTCCCCCGGAAGTATGGAAGACCAGACAATTCGACGACATACTGCTCCGACACTGCAACGCAGTATACAATCAAAATCCGATAGATAGATGGACGAAGGGATGCATACTCCCCTTCCCTAAAAAGGGGGACCTCGGATTAGCCAAAAACTACCGAGGCATAACACTTACATCCATAGCTGCCAAAATCTACAATGCCCTACTACGAAACAGAATAGAACCCAAAATCGACAACATACTTAGAAAAAACCAAAATGGCTTCCGAAGAAATAGATCTACGACCTCACAAATATTAACCATCCGCAGAATCCTTGAAGGTGTACGGGCAAAGAACCTACAAGCGACATTAATATTTGTCGACTTTACCAAGGCTTTCGACTCCATTCACAGAGGAAAGATGGAACAAATCCTACTAGCGTACGGCATACCTAAAGAAACCGTAGCGGCAATAACGATTCTCTATAGAAACACTAAAGTAAAAGTACGATCACCAGATGGAGACACAGAATACTTTGACATAGTAGCAGGAGTACTACAAGGAGACACGCTGGCTCCGTATCTCTTTATCATTTGTCTAGACTACGTACTTAGAACATCGATTGACAAAATCAAAGAGAATGGCTTCGAACTGACGAAGAAAAGAAGCAGAAGATACCCCGCAACAACAATTACCGACGCCGACTACGCCGATGACATAGCGATACTGGCAAATACACCTGACCAAGCCGAAACACTTCTGCATAGTTTGGAACGAGCAGCAGCAAGCATAGGCCTCCATGTTAATGCACATAAAACGGAATATATGTGCTATAACCAAACGGGGGACATCTCCACTCTAGAAGGAACCCCTCTTAAACTAGTAGACAAATTCACGTACCTAGGAAGCAGCGTCGAATCAACCGAAAAGGACATCGAAACGAGGTTAACGAAAGCATGGACAGCTATCAATAGGCTATCGACTATATGGAAATCAGACCTAACCGATAAAATGAAACGCAGTTTCTTCCAGGCAGCGGTCACATCGATACTGCTATATGGATGCACTACATGGACGCTAACAAAACGGCTGGAGAAGAAACTAGATGGCAATTACACAAGAATGCTGCGTGCAATCCTCAACAAGTCCTGGCGGCAACACCCAACAAGACACCAACTGTACGGCCACCTGCCCCCTATCACAAAAACTATTCAAGTTAGGCGAACCAGACATGCAGGACATTGCTGGAGAAGCAGAGATGAACTCATAAGAGATGTACTCTTATGGATCCCCACACACGGCCGCGCAAAAGCAGGACGACCAGCACGAACGTACATTCAGCAGCTATGTGAGGATACAGGTTGTTGTCCTGAAGACCTGCCTAGGGCGATGAACGATAGGGAGGAGTGGAGAAAGAGGGTCAGGGATATCCGTGCTGCCAGCACGATATGATGATGATGATGATTCGTAAGCAGTACTTAGCCATATTACAGACGGGTTGTAAGATGGTCATTATTAAAAATAAAGGATATAGAGTCACTTTTATTAAAGTTTAGGATAATTATTCGTAAGCAGTACTTAGCCATATTACAGACGGGTTGTAAGATGGTCATTATTAAAAATAAAGGATGTAGAGTCACTTTTATTAAAGTTTAGGATAATTATTCGTAATTGGCAGATATCACTTAATAATCAGTCTGATCCGAATCTCCACAATAGGCAAAATGTAATAGAAGATCGATTTTAAAGCGGAGTAGGGTCTAGTTTGGATTTAGAGTTTTCTTTCTCTTAGACTGGTTGTATAACCAAGGCTAAAGAACCCAGTCTACCCAACTATTTACCCATTGCAGTTAGATTCATGCCTTTCTCAAGAAAACTAGTGCATAGTGAAATTCAAACAGTTCCAACTGGATTCGAAATTGGGTCACCGATTCCATTTCCTACAACGATAACCGTGACGCTAAGCGCACCTCAGTTTAAAAAACCTGTCCTCATTCTTTTTTTTAATTGCAAATATCATCTAGGCTACCCGCTGACCTGTTGGCAATCAGATCCTTGCTAATCAGTTTGCATTCTTACTGAGTGCCTCATATTTTTTTCTTAAGCTAAGCTTATTAAATAATCCCTCCAACAAGAGATTTTATAAACACATTTTATGGTGTATCATAAGGAAAAACAATCAGAGCCGGATCTTCTAGTTTAGTTTAAAACCATTCCATGCATGAATCCAATAATTCCTGATTGTTAGACTGAAATTTCGTGTAGAAAAGCGGAGTCTTGGCTGAATAAACAGACGGACATTTGGTAAATTATAAGATATTGCAGTTATTTTTTGACAACATAAGTAAGCTAATATATATATATATATATATATATATATATATATATATATTATCATCCACTGATAGACTGTTTCGTTGTATCACAACTCTTCAGTGTGGCTAGATACACGAGATGCTTCAAGCATATATATATATATATATATAGTTTTCAAGATTCTAGTATTGTTTTTTTTTTCTTTGTAAAATTTCAAAATGTCAATAACGTAAATACTTGCCAATTTCTACTGATAAAACGTGATGATGTCTACTTATTCTGTAATTGAAGTCTTGTAATATCAGTTCGATCTTTCTAATTAAGGGATAATGAGTCTTAAATGTCGACAATTTTGTCCTCTTCACAATTGTCAATTAAAAGAAATTAAAGGATTATTCTTAATATATAATGTTGCTTTTCTGGTAACGTTTCCATTTTTTAAGATAAGCGAGTTCCTTCATCTATCATCATCATCATCATCAAGGCGTGTCGACAGCACATATTCTTTCGATTCCTTCTCACCACCCACTCTTGTCAGCCATCGCTCTTGCTAAGTCCTCTAGACGGTACCCATTAATGAATGTAAATTTTTGCCAATCGGCCAACACTGATTTGTCCATATGTACGATTCCATAGGAATTATGAGTTTGTCCCTACTTCAAAAGCTGTGCCCAGCATGTCTTGATCGTCTTAATTGGATGGTTTATGAGATAGGAGGTAAGTGGCCGTATAACTGCTGTTTTGTGGAGTGCTGCTTCCAGGATTTGTTCGGAACAACACTCTGCATGCTTTTGTGGTTCCTATATAGCTTTGTCTCCAAGCATTTTGTTTAAGTAGTGCCACCATTCAGTAGTTCTGACACGGCTACAGCTTGGAACTAGTTTACGAATTTCAGAAGCTTTTCTTTTAATCTGGTAGAAAAGGAACCATCTTGATTAAGACACGTGAACTCTGTTTTTACCTGAGTTCACGTAGAGACCAATACCTTTTGCTATCTGCTTCAGACAGCTAGATTCGGCTAGTGCTGGGGTATCAGCAGAAGCGGTAGATCATCGTCGTAGTCTGGATCAGTAATAGTATTTACTAACTACTATTTAGTGGGTGTCCTCGTGGTGTAATGGTTAAAGCGAAGGACTGCGGAATCGTAGTAAGCGAGTTCGTACTCCAGTCACGCTATTATGTTCACTTTCGGGAAAATACCCTTGGGGAAAGGTATGAACCCCCTTATCCTCCCAGCTATGGGTTAAATAGTACCACTACTGTTCTTCTAGGAGAATGGCTTTGGCATTAAATACTCAACAAAGGTTGATATGCCATTAAATAACCAAACCAACTTCTATTTAAGATTTACACTGCAAATATTTTACAACGGAAATTTAATGACTTATCAATTTTAGTATATGTACCGCCGGGTTAGGTTTAATTAATTTAATGACATATCAACCTTCGTGGGTTATTCAATGACAATGCCAGCCTTACAAAAAAAAATAGTGGTACTATTCAACCCATGGCTGAGAGGATAAGGGGGTTTAAACCTTTCCCAAAAGTTGAAGTTTGAAAGTGAAGGTGATGGCGTTTTTACAAGAGAAATATGGCAAATGACCTATCATTAATTTTACGATAGAAATCCATTGACGAAGATTCAACTCTTAAATAAAGGAAAAATGGGAATGTATTGCATTTGATTTTTTTTTTTTTTTTCGGAATTCTTTATTAATGATTTTGCTAGAGAACAACATTGCAGATAATTTTACACTAGAAATGCATAGCAAATATATTTTTACTATAGAAATATATTTCAGAGGATTTTATTTTAGGAATGTATTTCATATAATTCAGAACTGCATAGTAATTAATTTTTATAATAGAAATGCATTAAAAATCATTTTTACTAAAGGAATATACGGTTTTATCCGACTTGACATAAAGTTATTTTATGATTGGGGGGGGGGGCACACGAATCAAGACTCGGGCGTAACCGTTTACAAAAAAAAAAGAAAAGAATTGTGCCTTCGGTATTCCACTTCAGGGGCGCCTCAGACGCCAAGAAATTAATTCAGCCCTGCTAAGAAGATATTGCCTGGGGAAGACCCTCTGGGACCACGAGATTAACTCTAAGTCACTCACACAGCACGAACGGTTAGTGAGCTCTGGAATGTCAGGTCGTACTAAAAGAATGTATTGCAAAGGATCTTACCATAGGAATGCATTAGAAATGATTTTACTTTTAGAATGCATAGGAAATGATTTTACAATAGGAAAGCATTGTAAATGATTTTCAACAGCATGGCAAATTATTTTACTATAAAAATGCAATGCAAATGATTTTTTTTTTTTTTTTGCTATAGCAAATAAAGTAAAAAGGAGAATTCTCTGAATTAGAATTTTGTTGTCAAAATAATACTATTTTATCAATGATATTATTTTTTTGTTTTTTCTTTATTTACCAACTAAATAAAAATTATGTCGTTGTAGATAAATGAATAAATGGGTTTTTATTCTGGAAGATTAGATGGGATATCTCTGTCGTAATAAAAATAATTTTATGACTGTTTTGCGTTTAAAAAGAAAATATTGTTTGTTTTTGCTTTACACTGAAATGAAACGGCGGGGAGTTTTGTCGACGATGGACATTTATTAAACTTTGAAGCTTTGAAGTTATTCATCTTTTTTTTTTTTTAAATCGATATTCTATCCTATAGGTTTCTTTGCTTAGATTATTGACTTGGGGGTTAAAACGACTTATGGGTCAGAAAGAGTCCAGGGTCAAAAAGTTCAGAACATAGAACTTTCAGTGTGAATGAAAGTAGATGCACATACGCTCACGTGCAAATACACCCGATCCTATGCAGACACACACGTGCGCACATGCATAAATATATATACATAGTCATCCACAGACAGATCTGTTTCGTTCTATAAGAACTCATCAGTGTGTCTTGACATACTAGATTTCCGTAGCTGGGATCGAAACCCGGTTGACTCAAACACCAATATAAGACTCTACCCTTCAGCCACGAGGAAACTAGTTGCAGCGATGTAAATTTTAAATGGTTATCAATCACAATTACTATTGTTTACGTACATCCGCTTAACGGCTACCGAGAGCTCAATTCGTATATGAAGAGCCTTACATATACGCTAATGGCAACGCGATTACTTCATTCGCTAGAGAGCTCAACCCTTCGGGGGTAGGGGAGCATATTCATATAGTTAGTCACAACGACATATATATATATATATATATATATAAATTTTTTATAACTATTCTATAATTCTCTTGGTGTGAAAACAAACCAGATGATACTATTCGCAAACAAGAAATACCATACTGATATCCAGAAAAATCCAGAGAAACAAGAAAAAACTAACGACCTACAACTTGAAAATAATCAAGTAAAAAAAACACCAGCTGAATCTCTAAAGTTAAACGTAAGAGTGTTCAATACACAAAGTCGAGCGAAATATGAAAGCCTCCCGAGTCAAAAAAATCTACCTCGGTTTCAGCAAACCGGATCATCGGGACGGTTTTGATTAAAAAAAAGGGTGGGACCCAAACTACATTTTATTGATTAAAAGACCGATATAAAGAATTAGGTATTTTAATCAATAAAATTTATTTGGATCCCACCCTTTTTTAATAAAAACCGTTTAGTTGAAACCTTGGGAATTTTTTTCTGAATCTGTAGTCATATATATATCATCCTCATCATCATGTCGCGCCATCAGCACGGATATCCCTGACTCTTTCTCGCCACCTTTCTCTATCGTCCATTGCTTCAGGCAGGTCTTCAGAGATGCATCCTGTGTCGGCACAGAGCTGTTGTATATAGGTTCTAACTGGTCATCCTGCCTTTGTTTGTCCATGTAAAGGGGTCCACATGAGTACGTCACTTATGAGTTCGTCAATACTTCTCCAGCAGTGTCCCGCATGTCTGGTTCGTCTAACTTGGATAGTTTTCGTGATGGGTGATAAGCGGCCGTACAGCTGCTGCTTTGTGGGGTGCTGCATACAGGACTTATTCAATATTGGTCCCAGCATTCTTCTGTAATTGCCGTCAAACTTTTTCTTGATATGTTTAGTTAGCGTTCATGTAGTGCATCCTTACAGAAGTATCGACACGACTGCTGCTGAGAAGAAACTGTGTTTTATTTTATCGGTCAGGTCTGACTTCCATATGACCGATAGTCAATCGATAGCTATCCATGCCTTTGCTAGTCGCGTGTTGATGTCTGTCTCAGTTGATGAGACACTGTTTCCTAAGTAGGTGAACTTGTCAACGAGTTTGCTTTTGTTTCTGGGGGTTTTTTTTTCGAAAGCCATGGGAAGCAGCATGGTGGATGTAAAGGCAAGCGGATAAACCCTCTGACGGCTCAACGCAATGCCTAAACAGGTCCTGGGCGTATTAATCCTACGGGTCAACGGCCTGGATCAAATAGTTCGATCGGGCAACTACTGCTGGTCATCTAGAAGGGTGGCTTCTGTAGATGAGAATAAAAACAGCCATCGAAAGATTACCATGACCCACACATAAACATATATATATATATATATATATATATATATATATATATATATATATATATATATATATATATATATTATTTTCCAAGTTGAAGATAATAGGAACAGGATAAGAAAAATTTCGACTCAGTCTGAAGGTTAGAGTCTCATCTATGTAACAAATAGAGGTATTTAATCATTTACTATACTTGAAACGAGAGGGTAGAGTGTTCGCCAATAGTCGGAGAGACCAGGGTTCAATCCCAGGTCGCGTTATACCAAAGACTTTTAAAATGGTACTTGATACCTTCTTGCTTAACACTCAGCAATATAACGAGAGGAACAAGAGTAAAGTGAAGCAATCCAGGGAACGGGGGGAGTAGCGCCCTCCCCTACACCTCACTGTAGTAGCTATTGAAAAGGGAACCTTCTGGTCGCCAACTTTACTTACTTTTATGCTTGAAACCATTTAAATGATTCCAAATAGATGGCTGTTAAATTGGATTATTAATATTACATGGCAATTCACTGCGTATCGAAACGGCTGGAGAAAAAGCTAGACGGCAATTACACAAGAATGCTGCGAGCAATACTGAACAAGTCCTGGCGGTAACACCCCACAAGGCACCAGCTATACGGCCACCTACCACCCATTACGAAAACTATCCAAGTTAGACGAACCAGATATGCAGGACACTGCTGGAGGAGCTGGGACGAGCTCATAAGTGATGTACTCCTATGGACCCCCACATATAGCCGAGCAAAAGCAGGACGGCCAGCTCGAACATACATACAGCAGCTCTGTGAGGATACGAGATGTAACTCTGAGGATCTGCCAGAGGCGATGAACGATAGGGAGAAGTGGCGAGAGAGGGTCAGGGATATCCGTGCTAGTGGCACGACATGATGATGATGATGATGATGTTGATGAACTGTGTAAAAAGGAACAAATAATGTTGAATTGAATTATCAGTGTTAAATAATAATATTTGAAACCATTTAACTGTGTGCAAACAAATATACCGTATATAAGTTAAATATACTCCTCCTTATAGAACAACATTTCCGCTCAAAAGACAATGGTTTTAACAGTGATGCAAAATTCATTATAATAGTAACGATTAAAAAAAAATATATATCGGTTAAATCTCGATCATATTAATTACTAAAAAAAATTCTTTAAAATTTTTTCAAAAATCTTTTCTTCACAAAGAAAAATTTCTTCTGGGGGTGACATACGGTCGACACTCGCTGAGAAGAATATAAAAGTGACTTCAAAGAAATATTCCTGTTTTTCTTATCACTATTAACCGGCTCATTGGCTAAGTGGGTAGAGTGTTCGCCAGCGGTCCGGGTGACCTGGGTTCAATCCCAGATCGCGTCATACCAAAGACTTTAAAAATGGTACTTGATACCTCCTTGATCAACACTCAGCAATATAAGGTACGTAACAAGGGTAAAGTGGAGCAATCTATGGAAAGGGGTAGCGCCCTCCCCTACACCTCAGTGTAGTAGCGATTAAAAAGAGAGCCTTCTGGTCACCCTCGACAACGACCGCCAACTTTACTAACTCTTATCAATATTGTTCATCTAAGAAAGAAAGAAAAAAGGAAAGAAAGAAAGAAAATTTATAAAAATGTTGTACGTCTCCAATTCCAGAGGTACAGATTTGGTTTGGTTTCTTTGTTTAATGGCATATCAACCTTTGTAGGTTATTTAATGTCAAAGCCATTCTCCTAGAAGAACAGTAGTGGTACTATTTAACCCATAGCTGGGAGGATAAGGGGGGTTCATACCTTTCCCAGGGGTATTTGTCTGAAAGGGATTGGGACATATCAGGGTTTGGTTTGGTTTGGTTTGGTTTCTTTGTTTAATGGCATACCAACCTTTGTAGGTTATTTAATGCCAAAGCCATTCTCCTAGAAGAACAGTAGTGGTACTATTTAACCCATAGCTGGGAGGATAAGGAGGTTCATACCTTTCCCAAGGGTATTTGCCCGAAAGTGAACGTAATAGCGCGACTGGAGTATGAACTCGCTTACAACGATTCCGCAGTCCATCGTTTTAACCATTACACCACGAGGACACCCCCTAAATCGTTGCTGCTGCACCTTAAATTCGATGTCTATCATCTAAAGCAACAGAATTCATTGCTTGTTTTCTCAGCAATTCTATATATATATTGGAGGGCAGTTCAAAAAATTTTAGATTTGCCGCACACTTCACATCTTTGTATTGGCTTCACATACACAGAAATTAACACAGAAAACTGAATTAGTTTTTCTAGTTTTAAAACAAGTGTTAGTGTGATGCCACTACTAACATTTTCATCTATGGCTCTTCTTTATAGGTGAGATTTAGAACTTTTTGAACGACTTTTGTATGTGTATAGATACGAGGTGCATACGATAAGTTTCCAGACTTTTTTCGTGCAGGCATTTAAAATTGTCGTAGACTCTTGAAAATTCACTATGTTATTGCTATACATCTTATGAGATGACTGACCAATTTTTATGATTTCAGCTTCAAATGAACAGCTACAGCAGCAATTGGAATACACCCTACTAAAGCCTGATTGTGACAGCTGGGGAATTTCACAAATGCAATCTGACACTTTAGAAGAACGATATGCAATAAAACCCTGTTTTAACCTTGGAAAAAATACCACAGAAACGTATGGAATGCTTCAGACTGCTTTTGGAGCGTCTTGCATGAATCGAGCATCAGTTTTTGAGTGGCATAAGAGATTCAAGGAAGGCAGGGATGATGATAGGTGTGGGAGGAGGAAGGCAATACACCAGAGTTGATTGGCTAAAGGGTTAGGGTTTAGGTTATTATGTTGAGGTTTTAACGAAGTTCAGCAAGTGATTCCTTGGGAAGAGGCCAGCACTCATCGTCAGTGGCATTTCCACCAGGACAATGAACCAGTCCACAACTCCATCCTTGTCACAGACTATTTGACCAACATGGGCATCAAGACAGTTCCTCACTGTCCCTATAGTCCAGACTTTGCTCCCTGTGACTTTTGGTTATTCCCTAAGCTCAAAGGCTGTCGTTATGAGACAATTGAGGAGATGAAAGAGGCTGTGACGAAGGTCATTGACACGCTCACACAAGAGAACTTCAATGTGACCTTCCAGAAGTTGTTGGAACGACACAAGTGCATTGCAGCCGGAGGAGATTACTTTGAAGGGGACTAGAGTTTCATGTGTGTACTATCAATAAAAGTCCCCATACGAAAAAAGTCTGGAAACCTATCGTATGCACCTCGTATATATATATATATATATATATATATATATATATATAGTATGAATGGAATAATAGATACGTACATATTGTTAAAAGTTTGATAAATTAAAAAATAATAGCTTGGGGTGAGGGTATTTAATCAAACATGGGCTAAGGCGTGGTTTAGGCACCAAAACATTTTTATTGCTAACCCAAAGCGAGCTCTTAGTATCTTTCAAACTAGTAAACTTCGTTGATTACGGGAATGCAAGATCAAGATGCGACCTCTTCGTGTAGTCTTTTTTATGGACCAACTTTCCAGTTAAGAAGCGTTAATTCAATGATGTAAAATTTGAATGAACTACCTTACATATCAGTTAATTAAGCGTGAATGAAAATAGAATTGCTACGAACTTTATGGGCGAAGTCGGTGAACCAGATTCTCAACAATGAGGGGTTAAAATGCTAGGAGCTATACTAAACAAATCGTGGAAGCAATATCCCACGAAACAACAACTGTACGGCCATTTACCTCCCATCTCTAAAACCATCCAAGTAAGACGAACTCGACATGCACAGCTGTAGAAGCAAGGACGACCTCATACTTTACGCTTTTTCAATGGAGAACTATTTGCTTTTATTTTTATTTTATCTCATTCCCGCCTCTTCAAAAAAGAGTGACACGAAAATGAATGAGACGAGGAAGAAAAAGAGAAAGATTAATTACAAAAGGGAGGGAAAGAATTGGAAACATGGAAGAAAAAGAGAAAGAAGAAAAAGAGAAAGAAGGAAAAGAGGAAGCAGAAAAGAAAAGAATGAATAAACGGAAAAAAATGAAGAGAAAAATAAAGAAGAGGAAAAGAAAGAAGCAGAAGATAATTATTTTCTTCTTCCTTCCACCCTCTCTCTCTCTCTCTCTCTCTCTCTCTATCTATCGATCTATTTATCGTCTTCTTTACTTTTTTCTTTTTCCTCTATTTCTTGTTCTTCTTCTGCTTCCTCTACTTTTATCATTTTTCTCTTTTGTCTCCCTTTTACTTAATTTTCTTCGTATCCCTTTTTGTTTGATTTTCTCCTTCTTCTTCTACTTCTATCGCCCCTTCTTCCAACTCTTC